>PVKU01005591.1:38744-120316 GCA_004027475.1 Anoura caudifer | reverse complement strand
AGGTGGACACACTGTGCCTCCTCACACAACCAAAAGTAAGGACAACAAAGATTTAGAAACAAGAAAACATCCAGAACTCACAGAAAATTGAACTGTACAGAAGTCTAACAACCATTTATCCAGACCTGTAAGAGGGGCAGAGTTGTGACAGGAAAAAGTGGAGGTGTGGACTGGGTATGCAGGCTGCAGCAGCTATCAGACCCCAGGTGCAGACGCGGCGGCTAGCAGACCCCGGGCGCAGAGTGGCAACTGTGCAGACCCAGTGAGGCCACGCAAGGCAGCTGGCTGACCAGGTGGTCACATTCACGTGCAGATAATCCAGGTGAAGGGGAAGCGGAGAAAGGGACTGAAATCCAAGAGAGAGCAGAGCAAGCGCCATTGCTCCCTGTCATACCCCGCCCCCTCATACAGCGTCACTACCCAGTGACTGGGCTGCCCCAACCTGGGGAACACCTAAGGCTCCACCCCTCACTACGTAACAGCTGCAACTAGACCAAACAACAACAACAACAACAACAACAACAAACAGAAACAAAAATGGCTCAAATCGGAGAACACATCAAAGCCCCAGAGCCAATTTATCTAAGCAATGAAGAGATAGCCAACCTATCAGATGCACAATTCAAAGCCCTGGTGATCAGGATGCTCACAGAATTGATTGATTTTGCTCACAAACTAGATGAAAAAATGGAGGCTACAATAAGTGAAATGAAGAAAAATGCACAGGGAACCAATAGAGATGGGAGGAAAACTGAGACTCAGCTCAGTGGAG
This sequence comes from Anoura caudifer, assembly GCA_004027475.1. Classification (NCBI taxonomy): domain Eukaryota; kingdom Metazoa; phylum Chordata; class Mammalia; order Chiroptera; family Phyllostomidae; genus Anoura; species Anoura caudifer. The sequence goes on along the minus strand of PVKU01005591.1, from coordinate 119,544 downwards.
TGCACCAGAAGGAAGAAAGAAACAACCAAACAAAAAACAAGGAAGAAACAAGAATTCAAAAAAATGAGGAGAGGCTTAGGAACCTCCAGGACATCTTTAGACATCCCAACATCCAAATTATAGGGGTACCAGAAAGGGAAGAGGAAGAGCAACAAGTGGAAACTTATTTGAACAAACAATAAAGGAGAACTTCCCCAATCTGGCAAAGGAACTAGACTTCCAGGACGTCCAGGAAGCTCAGAGAGTCCCAAAGAAGTTGGACCCAAGGAGGAACACACCAAGGCACATTATAATTACATTAGCCAAGATTCAAATGAAGGAGAGAATTCTAGAAGCAGCAAGGGATAAAGGCAGAGTTACCTACAAAGGAGTTCCCATCAGACTGTCAGCCAATTTCTCAAAAGAGACTTTACAGGCAAGAAGGGGCTGGAAAGAAGTATTCCAAGTCATGAAAGTCAAGGACCTACATCCAAGATTGCTCTATGCAGTGAAGCTGTCATTTAGAATGGAAGGGAAGATAAAGTGCTTCTCAGATAAGGTCAAGTTAAAGGAGTTCATCAGCACCAAGCCCTTATTATGTGAAATGTTAAAGGGACTTATCTAAGAAAAAGAAGATAAAAAATATGAACAGTAAAAAGACAGCAAACTCAGATATTAACCACCACACCTAAAACAAAAGCCAACTGAGCAAACCACTACAACAGGAGCAGAAACACAGAAATGGAGATCACATGGAGGGTTAGCAACAGGGGAGTGGGAGGAGGAGAGAGGGGAACAAGGTACAGAGAACAAGTAGCATAGATGGTGGGTAGAAAATAGACAGGGGGAGGGCAAGAATAATGTGGGAAATGTAGAAGCTAAAGAACTTATGACACATGGACATGAACTAAAGGAGGGGAATGTGGGTGGGAGGGGGTGTGCAGGGTGGAGGGGAATGAAGGGGGGAAAATGGGACAACTGTAATAGCATAATCAATAAAATATATTTGAAAAAAAGAAAAAGAAAAAAGATACATTTCTATTTGGGTATGCTAATAAACTTCAGTCTATTTTGAATAAAAGTGTCTAAAATGAGCATCTTTGTCTTGTTTTTGATCTCAGAAGTAAAGATACTACATGAATACAAAAGTACAGGCTGTTCCCTGGTGAATATATATGGAAATATCCTCCACAAATACTAGCAACATGAATTCAATAGTGCATTAAAATGATCATAGACCATGAACAAATGGAATTTGTCCCTGGGGTGCAAGGATGGTTCAGCATATAAAAATCAATTAATAGGGGAAGGTGTCATGAGGTGGCAGTGGAGTAAGTATGAGGATATATTGCATACTTCCTCCCAGATGAAATTGAACACTAAAGAGAGAAGCAGTCACCCAAAATAAACTGACAACTACCTGAAAAAGGTAGTTATTTTTAACCAAGGAGGGGTAAAAGCCACTTCAAGACTGGTAGGAAAGGTGAGGTTGTTAAACGTGGCATAGCTGTGGGAGCTTCCCCTTGAAAAGAGAGAAGCTGGGACCACAAACTGGGCTCCCAAGAACACAGCACTAGTGCTGGGATCAGCCAACCACATAGCATATACAAAAGTGTTGGCGTGGACATGGAGAAAGGAACCCTAGTGCACTGTTGGTGTGAACACAGACTGATGCAGGCACTGTGGAAAACTTTTGAATTTCCTCAAAAGTTAGAAATGGAACTGCCTTTTGACCCAGTGATTCCATTTCTGGGAATATATCCTAAGAATCTCAAAACATCATTTCAAAAGAATTTATACACCCCTATGTTCATAGCAATGCTATTTACAATAATATAGATTTTGAAATAGCCTAAGTACTCATCAATAGGTAAATGGATAAAAAAATGGCACATTTGCATAATGGAATACTATACCACAGTTGAAAGGAAGGAATTCCTGCCTTTTTTGATAGCATAGATAGAACTGTAGACTATTATGCTGATAAACCAGTCAGTGAGAGACAAATACCATATGGTCTCATTTATAAGTGGAATCTAATGAACAAAATAAACTAATGAGCAAAAGAGAACCAGAGGCATAGAATCATGGAATGTATTGACACCTAGCTGTAAGAGGGGAGGTGGGACAGGGACTGATTGAAAGGTGAAGGGATTAGTCAAAGAACATGAATGAAGATCCCATGGACATGGACAGTGGTGTGGGGATTGGTTATGGAAGTAAGGAACAGGCTGGATGGAGGGGGTTGAAGGGAGAAAAACTGGGACAATTGTAATAGCATAAACAATAAAATATTTAAAAATCAATTAATGTAATATGCCACAGAAGAAAGATAAACACATGATCATCTTAACGGATATGGAAAAATTATTCTTTAAAATGTAATACTCTTTCAATGTCTTTTCACTCTGCTAGGAGTAAATGCAATTGACAGTGACTCACAGGGTTAGTGATTCCTCTTAGACCACACCTGGGTGCTGTGAAAACTTTGGTTATTTGTCCAAAGGTGGGAGATTAGAGATTGAGTTGAAGATCAATGACTAAGTATTGTGTTTTTCTGTCTCCCTCTCCAAGGATGCTAGCTAAGAGACAAGGAGTTACTTTTTATTGAGTTGTTTAACCTTCAGAGAATTGCTCAAGAGTAAAGTGTAATTTTTGGTTTCAGTAGGTTTGCTCTGAAGACAATGTTTAGTAATCCTAGGAAACAGAATATTTTTTATGACCTGGTCTTGCTGGAAAGTATAAAGCTTCCTCCGCTTTATTTGCATTTTCTCTAAATTTACATCTTTCAATAAGCACTTCAACCCTCTAACCACCAATCAAATACCAGTAATGTTATGAAAAACTCTATTCATAATGTATGTATTCATACGTACTTATTAATATGTTTATAAAACAAAAGGTTCTTTTCAGAAAATGATTCAAAATTAGTAATGTCCAGTACATTCTGATTGGGTTAAATAATTGGCAGACAAGTTTATGAAAATGAATAAAACTAGGACTTGAATATTGTTTAAATAACATTTATTAAACATAGGTATTAATGGCTTCAAAATTAAGGTATATGATAAATGTAATAGGAAATATGTTTTAAAATTTTAAATCCTGCTGATCTGATCATTTTCAATGCCTTTTACTAGATTATATAAATGATATTTTATCTTATAGACTGAGATAAAGATTTCTCTCAACAATTCTCTGGAACAATATCACAGAGATTTCAAGTAAAGTGTTAGTTCTAAAGAGAACCCAGTAATTGAAACTTTAGATAATTCCAGAATTTTAAGTTCCAAAAGCAATATTCAAGTTAAATTTCTCTTTATAAATAAAAATATAAATCAATCTGCTAGTATAAAATACTACCATTTCTTCACGTATCAATATTCATGGAGTAGGGCTCATTATTTACATTTACAGAAGAAATAACAGAGCAGTCAGAATCGTGTCTGGCTCATCTCCCCTCTCTCCTTGCCTCCCTTGCCTTGGCCTCAGCATCCCTCTGCAGGCAAGCACAGTGTCGGTTCTCTTGTGACAAAACCGGAGTAAAAATGATTGAAGAGCAAGGAGAACACTCTGTTTTGAAAATAAAGTTTTCTAGGAGTTTGAATTCAGTGGAGAACAAATAAAAAAAAAGCCAAAATGAAAGAAAGACCATCAGGCTAATGGTTGTTATTTATTGTTTCAATTTCTTTTTATCACATACCAATTCAAGATAGGTATTCATTACTACTGTGCTCTCCTCAAGATTGCCTATTCTTTTTATGGTGTTTTATCTGCTTTTCATTTCCTTTTTCATCCAGAGGTTATGCAAATTGTTTCTCAATGTGTTCTCTTGCTCTTATTTTCATGTATTATATATATATATGCATATATATAAAATACTGCATGTATATATACACACATATATCTATATCTCCTATTAATGCTATACCAAGGCTCTCACACTGAGAATTTCAAGATGTCTGGCCTGTTTCTATTTTAGTTAGAACAACTCTTTAAATACCTCCTGAAAATCTCACCATCATGAATATTCTCTTTATTATCAAATAACAGCCTCAATTTTCTTTTCTTATTCTTTATTCAATCATTTCTGTTCAGACAGACTTTCTGAGTTTTATTTTTTGTATTGTGTTTAAATATTAATATGGAAAATAAAACATATCTGTCCCACTGCATGGGAGTAATATATTCACTTGACATTAATTACATTCTATCTGTCCAAAACATACACTATGTTCAGAGTGTGCTTCTTGAACTGTCTTTGGTAGATAGCAATTATAAAATGATAAAATTTAAATGAAGCAAAGTTGATTTAAGTATAAAATGTGTGGATAAAAACAGAAGAGAGAGTCATTTGTATCCTTATGAACTATCCCCTATGAAGAGAGATGGATGTTTGTTCTGATTTTCAGCTACTCTTATTTTCAATTTGTATTCCCTGTGGTAGAGAAGGTGCAGGCATACTCATCACTAATTGCCAAATTAATTACATTAAACAAACATTTACTTAGTGCTTTATATGTGAATGAGAGAAAATAATACAGGAGAAAGGATTTGATTAGATAGGAGATATTTGCTTCTTTCTTAATCTGACTAGGTCATATCTCACCATGGAGTTATTATAAAAGCACGTAAGTGAGGGTTGTGTGAATTGGATGATTCAGCATTACAAAGATGCGCATACTCTCCCGAGCGAATCTACAGATTTAATACAATCCTAGTCAAAAATATGTGCCAACAACAATAAAAACACTTTTGGTGGAAGTTGGTAAGTCAGTTGTAAGTTTTAGATAGACAGCAAAGTTTCAAAGAATAGTCAAGTAAATCTTAAAGAAGAATCAAGTGGAAGGTTTTATATAAATAGCTATGAAGGTTATACTAAAACGAAGACAATTAATGTCATTTATTGTCCTAGAAATTGGCTTAATTTTAAAATAATAAATAAGGCAGGCCAGTGGTTGCAGAAGTGTGGAGAAGCAGAAATAGATCTGTGGACAAGTACTTCTTGCTCTCTGAACACCAAGGGCCTCACATGAGAACAGAGAGAGGGGCCTGAGGTCAGTGAACCTCAGTAAGAATCTCTCCAAGAAGCCCAGGTTAAAGACACAAAAATTCAAAACAGTGAAGACCTTTACAATTATGGTCACTGAGGTAAAAATCTTGGGATTTAAGTGTCAATATGCCATAAAGAAGTTTTAAGAGAAGTTTCGATGGGGAGGTGAGGGCTGAAGGCAAAACCCACAGGGCTGAAAAGAGAATGGTGAGTAAGGGTACTTCCTGGTATTGCACCTGTTCGTTGGGTAACTTTAGGCACATTAGTGTGCCTATTTCTTTACTTATAAAACTGGGAACATAGTATTTATCACAGTAAATCTTGTAAGAATTAAAGAAAATGCACATTTTATATTTATCAAAAATAACACAAAGTAAAACTAAGACTTTTAATACAGTGTAGTGTTGATGAATGGATACATAGATGTATGGAATATAACAAAAACAAATACAAAGCTAAAGAGTCCTAATATCTCAAGTTCAATCCAATAGAAAAGGAAAGTTTTCCTTTAAATTAATCATGGTCCATTTGGATTTGAAATGGGAAAAATATTGACCCGTAAATCATACCATAAGAAAGTAACTTAATATAGATTGTGGACCTAGGTGTAAGTGCAAAAATAATACAGCTTTTAAAAATAACAGGAGAACATCTAATAAACTTGGTTCAGGTAATCATTAAAAAGGAAATGCATACACCCACACACATATACACACATGTTAACCGTAAAGTAAAAATATTGATAAATTAAACTCTATTAAAATTAGCTCCTATTCATAAAAAATAATAATTAAGAAAATGAAAATGAAAGCCAAGGGCAGAAGATATTTGTATTATATTTGTCTTATAAAGAACTCACAATTAGATTACATTAAAAGAAACAAAACTTTTGGTAATTAATACAATAAAAAACAGGTAATTTTAAAAAAAGATTTTACTTACTTATTTTCAGAGAGAGGGGAGAAGACAGAAAGAGAGGGAGAGAACCTGTAACCCTTGGGTTCACAGGCTGTCACTCAATCCACTGAGCCACACTAGGCAGGACAGGCAATTATTTTATAATGAGAAGAAGTCTTCAGTAGTCACTTTCAAAATATACCTAAGTGGCGAAATATCATTTGAAAAGCTGTTTAACATCATTAGTCATTAAAATGTGCAAAATAATGCCTGATGCATTTTAATATCACTTCTTCTATATGCACACAAATTTTCATTATTCTGAAAGCAAGTGTATTTCTGGTTTAAGGTAGACTATCACCATTTGTAACAGTAGCCATATCTGTTTCTACATTCCTGGCTCCCCATCAGGACACTATGGGACCATAAAACTCTCTCCTAAGAAAGGCAGAAACACCTTTACTTTGTAATTAATGTTTTACAATCAGTTCAACCTAACAGGAGATCAGCTGGATGAAAAAATAATTGGCCTGTTATTATACCAACTGTCTTTGCTCAGGAAGTCCTCACCATTTATTTAAAAATACGGAAATATACACACAGCACTGTTTCCCTGACAATACCAAACAGAGATGCTCCTGCACACTTATCAGAATGAATGAAATTATAAAAAACTAACAAAACAAAACCCTGTTCTTTTTTTAAAGGATTTTATTTATTTTTAGACAGAGGGGGAGGAGGGGAGAAAGGGAGAGACACAGCAACGTGTGGTTGTCTCTTGTGTGCCCCCCACTGGGGACCTGGCCCACATCCCAGGCACGTGCCCTGACTGGGAATTGAACTGGTGGCCTTTTGGTTCTCAGGCCGGTGCTCAATCCACTGAGCCACACCAGCCAGGGTGAAACACCTTGTTCTTAAGTAGTGTTGCAGGGAGGTATAGTAATTGAAACTTATATACCGCTGGCAGAACAAAAATTATTACCATTAGTTTAGAGAGCTCTTGGCAGCATTCACTAAAGAAATTACAAATTCTAGCATTACCAATTAAAAAAATATGTATATACTTATCAAATACATGTGCTGTAATCATTCATAGCAGCATTAATTATAATAGCTCCAAATTGCAAAGAACCCATATACCCATAAACAATATAATGGATAAATAAATTGTGGTATAGTCATACAACTAAATAGTCTAGAATAATGCAAATGATTGAACTGTTGTTAAAGATAAAAATACCCAAGAATCTAGTAACATAAGTCTGGTGTTGAACTACTCAAGAGCCAACAGAATGGTAGTCTACTGTATAAGCACTTGCTATACCAGAAACTAAGGTTATAATTAGGGACATTGTAATAAAATGAAATATTATGCAATAATTGAAGTAAAAAAATACTGGCATGGAATTATTTTTAGGATATTCATGATAAAATGAAAACAATTAAATGAGCAGTATACATAGTCTTATAGCAGCAAATAGAGTATACAGTATGATTTGAACATTATATGCACATGCATTATCTTTATTTTTTATTTTTTATTTTTTATTGTTGTTCCTGTACAGTTGTCTCTATTTACCTCCCCACAACTCCCCCCTAGCCAAGCCATCCCACTTCCCACCCTTGATCCTACCCCCCTTTTGGTTTTGTCCATTTGTCCTTCATAGTTGCTCCTGAAAACCCTTCCCCCTTCCCCCCATTACCCTCTTCTAACCCCCCTCTAGTTACTATCAGTTTGTTCTTATTTTCAATGTCTCTGGTTATATTTTGCTTGCTTGTTTGTTTTGTTGATCAGTAAATAAATTGATCGAAAAACTATGGTACATTTACATGATGGAATACTATGTAGCAGAAAGAAAGAAGGAGCTCCTACTTTTTGCAACAGCATGGATGGAATTGGAGAGCATCATGTTAACTGAAATAAGCCAGGCAAAGAAAGACAAATACCACATGATCTCATCTATAAGTGGAGCCTAATCAATGCTACTTTTGTTTATACAAAGATGGAGTTTAGAAGGATCGGAACAGGAAACTATTAACTGTATTGATTCATTTAGATGCAGGGGTGTCCAACCTTTTGATATCTCTGGGCCACATTGGAAGAAGAGTTGTCTTGGGCCACACATTGAATACATTGTGACACATAATCACACAAAAAATCTCATAATATTTGAAGTAAGTTTACATTTTTGTGTTGGGCCGCATTCACATCTCTCATGAGCTGTGTGCACCCTGCAGGCCTCAGCTTGGACACCCTTGGTCAGAGTCTTGAATCACAATGCCTAAATTTAAATGCTGCTTTGACAACTACTTAGCTGAATAAAATAACAATGTTTTAAATTTTTATTAACTAATTACTTTAACTTTTAATTGCTTGGTTCAAACATAGATATGAGAATAATAACATTTAAATTTAGGACATTGTTAGTGGGGTTAAAATACAAGATAGTATGTTGTTATTATTTCTATATTATGTATTATAATATAAGTTTTACATTCTAATAATTATTATCCCTATTACTATTATATTTATAATAATAATATCTTGGGAGGAAAATTAGTTGAGCCAGAATAAAAGTAAAAATCAGTTGCAGGATTTAATCATTAGGGTAGCAGAGCTACAGTGAGTGCTAAATTTTCAACTGTGCCATGTCTGCCAAACCAAGGTAAAAAGCTATGATTAGGAAGGGGGGCTGTAATTTGGAATAGAAACTTGAAAACCTTGAACTCACAGAATCCTCAATCCTCTGAATATGCTGAACCCCCAGTCCTCTGAATATGCTGAAGTGATCCACTTTTCCTTGTGAGAAGCTAGTGTTTCTTGCTTGAATATGATTCACTGGGCAATTACCTGTGCCTCTTTCAGGAGATACACACACACACACACACACACACACACACACACACACACACACACCCATCCCTTCTTACCTGGAAACCCAGCATCTAGGATTATGTAACAACATAATCCATTTGGGAAAGAAGTAGGCTTGCCAAGGGTGGGAAGAAAGGGCATATACACTCAAGGAGTTGCAGAACCAGACAAGGGTGAGTAGACAGATGGTCAATGGCACATGGTTTATTGGTTTATCAGAGTCTTAAAACAAGCAAAAAAATAGTTGTTTGGGGATGGAGGGTTTTGAGAACAGTCATGAAAATTGGCATGGGAGGGCATACCATATGAAGATCTTAATACACTGCAGAAGGACTCATATGGCTGGTGTGGACCATCCTCCGTGCCATTGTATCCATTGTGCTTGCTCACTCCACTTCTAGAAAAATGGATTCCAGAAGGAAATAAATGATTTTATTGTCCCTATGTCACAATTCTTAAATATTAAGGCTCTGTGTTAAATGTGAAAATCATTTCATGGAATTCAGCTTGCTGACATAATAAAAGTGGATTTAAGAAATGTAAAGTTGGGAGTGCAATTGCCATTCCTAAAATAATTACATGATCAAGATAGAAGACCATGGAAAAAATTCTATAGCTGAGAGAATTAAATTGATATTACACAAAATGGAGATACACAATGAGCTAAAAGGCTGACACCAGAAGATAAACCAATACACTGTTTGTTTCATTGAGGAAGTATTGATATGAAGGATAATGTCATATGGACGAATTGGTGACTAGTGAAATAGAATATAACTTCTGGTCAAAATTCATTAACTCTATGCAGACCCTGCAAACTAACAGCATGTTCATGAATGACACTTGATTTAGCCATGGTTTTTACCATATGATATTGAATGCAAATATTTAATAGCTTTTCTTTAAAATACTGATTACAGAGAAACTTCAGTGTAGACTCATATCAAAACATCACTGTTCTAGGTAAGAGCATGAATAGCCTCTTTATGTCACCGTGTCCAAATGAAAAAGAGAATGAAGGAAGACTATAGCTAATGCTATCGCTCTCATTACACTGTCCTTTCAGATAGCTAAAACATCATTATGTAGAAACAGATACTCCACATTTAGAGGGCTGGGGACAGTAATTCTCTCTTTATCAGAAAGCATAGAGAGTAATGGTCCCTCAGGAGAGGAGGATATTTATGAGAAAAATAATTCTCCAAGCAAAATTTTGACCCCCTTACTCCTGGGTAAAGATGTCTTATCCTATGAAACAAATTCAGTATAGTTTAAAAAAATGGATTGTATGTGTCCAAAGCAGAATTTAAAATAGGCTGAGAAAACTCCTGACAATTGTAGTAAAGTTAGAGGTAACAGGTAAACTCCATTTCTCCCAGTTTTGAATCAAAAGGACTATGTGATATCACCTCATACCTTTCAGAATGTAATCATTAATAAATCAACGAACAACAAGTACTGGAGAGGATGTGGAGAAAAGGCAACTCCAATGCACTGTTGGTGGGAATGCAGACTAGTGCCGCCACTGTGGAAAACAGCATGGAATTTCCTCAAAAAATTAAAAATGGAGCTGCCTTTTGACCCAGCAATTCTGCTTCTTGGAATATATCATAAGAATATTGAAACACCAGTTCAAAAGAATATATGCATACCTATGTCCATATCCAGCATTATTTGTAATAGCCAAGATCTCTAAACAGCCTGTGTCCATCAATAGATGATTGGATAACAAAGCTGTGGTACATTTACACAACAGAATACTATACAGTAGTGGAAAAGGAGGAACTCTTACCTTTTGTGACAGTGTGAATGGACCTGGAGAATATTATGTTAAATGAAATAAGCCACTCAGAGAAGGACAAATACCACATGATCTCACTTACATGTGGAATCTAATGAACAAAATAAACTAATGAACTCCATATAAACAGAAGCAAAGATACATGGAACAGAATGACAGCTGCAGAAGGAGAGAGGGGAGAGGGGGACTGGATGAAAGCAGGTGAAGGGTTTAACCAATGAATATATATGCATGACTTATGGATACAGACAATGGCATGCGGACTGCCTGAGGGAATGGAGGAGGGCTGGGAGGCTGTGGGCAAACAGGGGTAAAGTGGGGACAACTGTAATAATGTTACTGAACAGAGTAGGGTTTGGCTGTCTGCTCCCGAACACTGGCATAACACAAAGATTGTTGGGGAAGGAAAAAGGTCTTTATTTAAGTGTTGCCCGTTTTGGGGAAGCTGGAGACTCCCTGGCTCCAGGCCAATCTCTTCCTAAAAACAGTAAGAATTCAACCACCCCCAGAACCAGAGTCAGTGTCCAGAAACCCCACTCCATCTTATCTGTCCTTCTGGGGCCCAAGGCTGTTATGTGAATTGCTCTCTGGCTTCAGGCTCCCTTCCTGGAGTGCACACTTTTGGGGCTGGTGTCCCATGGCCTTGCTACAGCTTCTTCCATCTCATGGGCCCTGGGATTGCTGCCAGACCACTGCAGCTGGTTGTGCAAGGAGGCTACATACATGGGACCCCATGCCCAACTGCTCAAGGCCCCAGAGCGAGAGAAAATTCCAGACTGCATGTCTGTGCACTTTTCTCAGAGTGAGAGAGTGGGTACAGTCCAAGTGACATGGAGCCTCAGCATCTCGCAGGCCGCAGCCGGTGAGGCATGCATCCCTGGAGCACCGCCCAGCGTGTGGGACCCAGCCTCCACAAGCTGGTTCCCAACTGGGCGAGAGAGGGAACAGAAGGGAAAAGAGGCATGAGTCTCTGCCTGCCCCCTGTTTAAAAATCTGTGTCCCAAATCCTGTGCACTCTGGAAGCAAGTAGGAGGGTCTTTTCCTGTGTCCCAACATTTCACTAGCCTGGTCGCCGTGCTAACCTCCACAGTACCCGTGTGCTGTGGCTTCTTCAACCTGCACATACTCTGTGCAAGCTTCCCCCTAATGTGTCATGACCTGGGCTCGTTTATTTGCCCTTACCTGGGGTTATGGAAATTTAGCACGTTCACTGCAGCTTTGATCCTGCCACCTCCAGCACTTCCCAGCCCCTCCCTTCTCTGGAAAACAGGCTCTCCCATTCCACTTGGGGGTTTCCTCCTCACTCCCCAGCAGTCTTGCCAGATCCCAGCTTAATAAGAATGTAAACCATAAAATATAATTTTAAAAAAGAACAAAAGAAAAAGAAGTTTGATCAAGAAGGAAGAGAGGAATTTAAAAAAAGGCATTGAGTTTAAAAAAAAAGACCTATGGCTAGTATTCTTTAAGGCAATTTGAGTGGAATGTGTCATTCCCAGGCTGAGGTGCTAAAAATTAGGAATGTCTCCATTTTTTTTTTTTAATTCATTAACTGAACTGAGAACAAGGAACTTTAAATAAGGGAGAGCTACTGAGTCCTTTCTGAGTTACTGCCTAAAATCAAGTCATTCAGAAGAGAAACCTGCCCAGAAATACTCACCTGAGTAGTTTCAGGAAGACATTACATTTTACACACTGTGGCACTATTCAGATTTTCTCTCTTATACCATATAGTCCTACTTACTCTGATTAATAAGCAATTAAATCTTGCTTACTTTTTCTCAGTTCATCAATCTGCATTAATAACGTAAAATAATTTATTTTTTTTCTAAAATGTTTATGGATTTTCTTTTTTATTTGACAAAAACACATAATTAAAATAACTATTCCCTTGAGTATTTATTGATGTGCAGACCAACATATGTATTTTGGTGAACAAATAGATATTATGCCAAATCTCAGCTCTCATTGAATTCGTAGGCTAGTGGAAAATGGGATAAAATAGGTAAGTAGCCCTAAGAACAGCAAGAACAAAACTCCAGCTGTTACAGAGGTGATTTAGAAATCTTTTAGGGCAAATTTCTAAATGGTGTCCACTTGGTGATGGGAATGTTATATCATGGTATATGACATGTGAAAAATACTTATTTTAAATATTTAGGTGTGTTTGTAAATTCATAAATTTATCATGATATGAAGTAGACAACTACTATCTCTTGGTGGAATAAAAGTTCTGGCATTAGTATACATGCATATCATGACTTCTATTGTATATGTTAACTTAATTATTATTCAATGTCCTCATTTTTTACAAAATTATTTTTATCTTAGAAATTGCATAAATTATTTTTATATTTCTAATTTTACTCCCCCTAAAAGTTATGGCAGAGTAAATTATAACAGATGCAAATAAAGCCATCTCATCAAAAAGAGAGGACGGAATTCCATCATTCCATGACAAAATGTGAGTGTATTTTGGTTTGGTTTAATTGAATTTTACTAGTGTAACGGTAATTTCTCTTGGTTTAATTTCATTTAAATTTTTTACTAGCGAAACAAAAGCTATTTAAAGTGATTGATACACTTGCTGAGAAAAGAAACTTAGGGATAATTTACAAAATTAGTAGTTCAAGTTTAGGAAAACAATGCAGTTAGATACAATACAATGCAATATACTCCCACACAAAGTCAGCTAAGCAATTACTTTTTGGCAATAAAGATCCTTAAATTTCAGTTAACTCATTATATTTTACTGGTAATGCTAATGTAAAATCTAGTATCTGCAAATGTGTTATGCTAATTATTATGTTTTTTTTTTTTTTTTTCCTTTTCACTCTGGCTGATACAGCTCGCTGGATTGAGTGCTGGCCTGTGGACCAAAGGGTCTCCGGTTTGATTCCCAGTCAGGGCACATGAGTGGGTTGTGGGCCAGGTCCTCCAGTTGTGGGTGTGTGAGAGGCAACCACATGTTGATGTTTTTCTCCCTCTCTTCCCCTCTCTCTAAAATATAAGTACATAAAATCTTTAAAAAATATTTTCAATTAAAGTTCTGAAAAATTTTTACCTGCCAAAAGTTATTGAAAATTTTAAGTGTACAAGATTCCAGAAAACATAAATTTAAAAAAGTCTTTTCTACATCATTTAAATTTGCTTCTATTTAACAAACAAACTGGTTTTAGGAAGAAGTGCCATACACACTTTTTAAAGAATTAGTTGAGTAAAAATTTTCCAATTAAACATTAGGAGTCGGAAATTGCAATGTAAGTGTAAGTTCTATAATTTTTTAAGCACTGTGGAATGCTGATGATTTAATAGCAATGCAAACAATAAAAGAAGAAAATGCTTATGTTCTTATAATAATTTTATTTATTGAATTAGATTTATGTTTTGTATTTTAATGGCTAAGCTAGCATGTTGTACATATTTCACATAAAATTACATATTTTTAAAGAAATTCTCAGTGCTAAATTTAAAATTCAAATGACCATTGGTTTGTTATAAAACAGTCCACAAATCAGCTTGACTGACTGAAAGTTGTATTTAGATTTAGAAACTGATATGTTTGTTAGCACATTCATATACATAAAATTAAAATTTCAAAGGACATAAGATCCACTCTGTTTGCTATTCGTTCATTGAATGTAAGGTTTCTGTTTGTGTTTTTATTTATAATTTGTTTGCTTTTGTATCTATGGACTGGGAAGCACTCGACAATGCTGTAACAACATACAGAATAACAAGAAACATGGAATCGTTTCTAGAATGATCCAAATTAAACATGTTCCTGTAAAATGTATTTGTCCATTTTTTAACCTGGAAAGCATCTAAAATATTATTTTTAGGATCCAGTTTTCCTGAAATATATTAATTTTAAGAAGCATTTAGATTCAATACATAACTTCAAATTTATAGTCTTTATTTTCTCTAATACTCTTGCACAGTCACAGGCTAAATGTATTTGAAATTAAAATAAGTTCCATAATTTCAGCGTATTACCAATTTTATAGCAATTTAAAATTTATGTTAAAAATCTGTTTCCAATGTTTTTATCACTTTGCTGGTTAAGAATCAGTATATTTGAAAATCTGGAAAGTACCATGATATTTATTTGAGATTTTCTTTTTGAAGGGAAACCTGGATAAAGAGCAAAGTACAGCATAGAGAGAGGGGCAGGAAGTGCAGAAGGAATTCACACTCCTCAGGTAAAAATTGTTCAGCTATTTTTACCTGTCTGTTCATTGACATATAAACTTTTCTGAGTTTCTGTTCCATTTTCTGCAAAGTGAGAAGTCAGAATTATATTATCTGTAAGTTTCCTATTATGATTTGATTCTCTCATACATAAAAAGTAATCATTCACCATTGTTTTTCTCTCCTACAGCATTCATTACACTTTTAGATATAGCAATATATGGTGAACTATTACTGTGTGACACACTTAGTGACTTAAAACAACACAATTTAGGAGCTCAGTTCTGTAGGTCAGGAGTCTGGGCCCAGCATAACTGGGTTCTTTCTGAGACTCCTACAGGGCTGGGATCCGGGAGGTGTTGACCAGGTTGTATTTTTCATCTAGAGCTCAGGATTCTTTCCCAAGCTCCTTCAAGTTGTTGGCAGAAGTGTTTTTTTGTAACAGTGAGAATGAGGTCCCTGTTGATTCCTTGCTGCTTGTCAGCTAAGGTCATTTTCTGCGGCTCCCAGAGGCCATCTACATTCTTTGCCATGTGGCTTCCTCCATCTGAAAAACTAGCAATGGAAAATCTCCCTGACATCAAATCTATGTTTAGAATATCTCACACTTTCAACCTCTCACCAGGACATCAAACCCTTATAAGGGTTCCCTGACTAAATGAAGCTTATCAAGGATCATCTTCCTATCTTAAGGTCAGCTGATTTAAGACCTTAATTACATCTACAAAATAACATCATAAAAGCAACTAGATTTTTGTTCAATTGGATAAATGGCAAAAAGTGTGTGTCTCCCAGTGGGATGAGAATGTTGGTACACATCTTAGAATTCTGTCTATTATAAGCAGTGAACAAGTCAATCATAATCTCTTCTTTCATAATATATTCAACTGAGTTTGGAAAAAAATCATTGCCTGAATAATAATTTCAGTGTATATTTGACAAATGTTAAATAGAAGAAGTGGAGGTTGAGTATGATGTTTACCAAGATTGTCTTAATTAGACAATGTACTTCAGCTATCCATTTGCTCCAAACATAAGCTGTTTGTAGGTTTCAATGGAAGGCACGCACTTCCTATATCTGTCTCCCACAGATTAAACATGATATGTGGATGTTGCACAGGCTATTCCCCATTTATCTTTCATGTCTATCCCCTCCCTTTACCTCATGCTTTTTCCATCCTTCCCACCTCTTCCAGGAGGTGGATATTTATAGACTTTTAAATTGGTTGTTACCCTCTGTCTTCTGCATGGATTTGATTAGGGGAAGACCCCTGTAAGAGATCAGAGTGGGTGCATAGTGATGTTGGTATAGTTATCATCCTCTGCTAGCTGGAAGACTGACACGATTTCTTTCTAGGAGCCTTCTCCTACAACTACAACTCTCTCTGTCCGCATCTGTCTTCGCTCTTGTTCAATGCAGGCCTGGCAATGGCTCCTTGCTGTTTCTGACCTGGAGTTCTTCATTTTTCTTTTATTTCCATAGCGTTATCCAGACATCGTAAATATTCCCTCCCTCAATAACTCTATTTAAGTGTGGAATTCATTACCCAGTACTTTTATAAAAATATTGTACTTTCTTGCCAAAATACCCCAGGATTTGTTTAGGGTGGACATGTGTTATGCATGAGACCATGAAACTCTGTTACAGACAATGAGACATAATCAGTTGAGCATTTTGGGGAAAGCAGCTTACTTTCCTATAAGAGATGACAACTATTCCTTATTCTCCTTTCTTGCTTCTTCCTGCTTGGGTGGGAGGGAGACACATGTAACCATAAACCACAAACATGTGGTAAAAAAGTAAGCCCCTAAGGGTGAGAGAATAAAAGGATGGAGAAAGACTAAATTCCTAGTGACAACTTGGAGTCACCCTACTCATCCTGAGCTTCATGATAGTAATAAACCTTGCCAACAGTAGCAGTTTTTGTTTCTAGCTGCGAGGTGAATGTATTCCTGAGTAATACAGGGACTGGCAGAAGTAACACCTACATGAGTGTGGTAGTAGGGTAGTAATATGGGTGTAATAATTTATTGTTTTAATTTGAACATTTCATCTAAAATGTCATGGTGTGCTTGAGTGTGATATAGTTATGTTACAGAATTACATGCTTATGATTCTGTAATTAAAACTTTTATAATAAAAGGGCCAATATTTGTGCTGGACCCTATTCCTCTTGTGCTTCTTTCCAAAGAACAATGTTATTATTACATTAAATGAAGAAATATATGGATATTTGCTTTTCAACGTCTGCTCCTTGTGATCAGAGCACAGGTAAAGTAGGGCTGCAATCCCCAAGAGGTTCTTGAATGTTCAAGCTCAAGTTCAGCCATTAGCACATACATTCCTCTAAGTTCTTATTTTCAGTGGAAACCCATCAAGACTCCTGTCCAGATTTTCTCACAATATTTTGCATGAGTTTCATGTTCCTCAGCCTCTAGGTTTTAAATACTCTATGTTTATTTTCATCCCATAATCAGAGGATGGGGTTCAAGTGCACTTTTGTAGGTGTGCAACTCAGCATTTATAGGAGCCTTAATGCTATCTATTAAACTGCCCCTTTGTTTTTGGCCCACTTCACACTTCTCACTCTGGTGGCAGAGCAACCCACTGCGTCTCCCTGTTTCGATTTCTCCTCCAGTCAACTCGATGGTTTCTCCTTGGTTTACTTTCTTAATCCATTATCTTTCCACCAGATAACCTGGTAGATTTTGCCTGTTACAGGATTAATACTTCCTCTGATTTTCCTCTGATAAGTACTTGTCATCACTACACATTTTATCTGTGACATGACCATAGCTCATCTCCTTAGTAGCATTTGGATAATTAGATGAACAGTAATCAGTCCCTCCCCCCCACCCAGGAACCCTTATCCCTTTATCCACAATTGAGGCTATATATGCAATCAAAGATTTTGATCAGGCAACTGCTTGGCCATGATTTAGCAAGCAGAGGCTTGGAGTAAATACACCTAAGAAATATTTTCAGTGTATATGGAAAGACATGGATTTGAAAAATAGCAGGTAGGAAAAACGATCAAAATGGTAGTGGATTTTATTTTAATAACATATAGGTAGAGAAATCTCATGGTACATGATGTCTGATAATTAGCAGCATTTGGTAGAGAAGAAGCAGATTTGATGAGGTAAAACTATTTTTTTTTAAATAGACTAGATCATAAGGCAGCATGAGACTTTGTTTTATGGGATATTCCTTCACATAACATTCGTTTGATTCTGATTTCTGAGGCTTGGCTTTGCTACAGACCATTAGGTTTTAACTGTGAGCTACCGAGATGAGACAGTAGCAAGATAAAGCAGCAAACACAACTATGTGAGAAATTGAAACGGTCAGCTTGTTGTGCTTGGATACATTTTACTGATGAAGGAAAATAAAATCTGTTGCAGAAATGATAAGGAAAAACTAGATAATGATTTTGTAAATTGTTCATTTTCTGTCTCGTTTTTATTACGGCAACAATTAAAACAGAAATTGCATAGCAGTGTTACTGTCATCACAGTGATATAAACGCTGCTTAGTGCTTCAGTGTTGCGACATTGCTACTGAGAGAAGGAAACAATATGCACTTTCTGCTTTTGTGTAACAGTTTTCATGCTTCCAACTCCAAAGTTTGAGATTATTCTCATTAACAAAATTAAATAAAATGATGATTTGGGGAATTCTCTGTCTCTACTGTTATGCTTTTTCTAGCGTATTTGTACTTATTGAAAAATTTATGTAAGTACAGCGATAAGCTGCACAGCGTGGATGAGCACCCTTGGATGAGTGGGGCACGTGTTCAGGGGCCAATGGACTGATCCTATTTTATTTACCCCCCACCGCTTCCCAAACTACTGCCTCGTTGTGAGGTCGAGGATTTTTATTTGTTGGGTTTAATGGCAGTCACCTCAGTGACTTACACGGAATACAGGTCAATGAATATTTACTGAAAGATTAAACTTTTACTTCTGTTTTCTTTTACATATAGACAAATTATTTACAAAAGGCAAATATCTTCACATACTGAAAAGGCCTTGCAGGAATGACAATATCCTATACAAATAAATTACAGAAGTCCATTAATTTTTTGCCAAATTTGATTATATTTAAAATATTTGTATGTCACAATAAAGAAGCATTAATTATTTCACATACAAAAGTTAATTTACAGATAATCTTACTCTAAAAGATAAGACATAAAACTTTCATTTAAAATTATAGCTTTTGTTGAAAGGCCTGCATAGGTCCATTTATGATCTTTAAGAAAGATTATTTCACTCCTGAGAAACAAATTTTTCTATTTCAGTTTATTTATCAGTATTTATGGAAATTAAAATGGTCATTTTAGCAGCTTAATTTTTAAAATATTTTATTTATTTATTTTTAGAGAGGGGAAGGGAGGGAGAAAGAGAGGGAGAGAACATCAATGTGTGATTGCCTCTCAGACACCCTGTACTGGGGACCTGGCCTGCAACCCAGGCATGTGCCCTGACTGGGAATCAAACCGATGACCCTTTGGTTCACAGGCCAGCACTCAATCCACTGAGCCACACCAGCCAGAGCTAGCAGTTTATTTTTTAAAAGTTTTCTCTATGTGTGCCATTTCATTTTGACCCATAACTTTTTGTTGCTAATACTTATAATAATCTATGTGCAATTAAATGTAATTCTACTTTAAATATTAACCTCAACTATATACTACTAGACATTTTCTCTCTTATCTCTTTTCATAATTAATTTGAAAATATTTAATAAATTTGAAATTCTAAGAACAGTTATACAAAATGCAAGAAATTTAATCATAGCATTATTTTCAATATCTTAATTTAACAGGGAAATAATGCATGAAGAAGGCATAGACTAGAAGGAGACAATTTTATTGTAATAAATAACTTTATGTTCAATACTTTCATTTTAGTCATACACACCTTTTAATTTGAGGGCATTCATATTATAAAAGTTCACAGACTTATAGCATTTATGTTAATATGTTTTTTCTTGCTAAAATTTCATGAATAATACCACTGCAAGTATCACTTTATGACTGGACCATGAATAGACACTGTTAATGGAATAACAATGCTATAATTTAAATACACTTTACCACTTACCTTAGAGTAATTACTGTTATGTCTAACTTATGCCAACTATTCTCAGCAAATCACTTCAAAGACATTAATTCTACCTATTAAATAATCTTTGTTATGTCTAGGAGTACAATATCCTTCATCTGTCCCTCAGATTCCTACAACCCATAATTTTAATCATGATTAGTTATTTGCATATCAATTATGTCAGTTATGCCTTTTCATTCATTTGAATTAGATGACACTTATGTTGTTTAAAAGATCAGAATTAGAAATATTGAAAGTAAAAACAAAATAGACTAATTTTAGAAAATTAAATAATATTTTCTTTCTCTCTTCCTTATTTTCTTATTTTATGTGTGATTACCGTAGCATGAGCAACCATATTTCTTTATATTATAAAATAAATTTCATGTCCTAAAAGTTGAATCTGACCCGAGAGAGTAACTAAAAATTTAAGCAGTAGGTGTCATTACTTAATATATTTCATCAATTGTTATAAAGACTTACTTCCCATAATTCATATATTATTACCAAAGGATCAACCTTTCTAATAGACTGTACTAGCTATACAGGACATATTACTTCAGAAAATAATCTAATATAAAATGGTTATAAGTAAACCTTTTCCTGAGGGGAATAAAACTTTAATATCCTCTGTTTCAATCTGTCTTAATTATAATGTGAGAGAATATCTAGTTTTTAGCAGCAGCTAATGCTTTTTCCAGTGATATAATTTAAATTCCTTTGGGAAAGGAATTTAATGTATCCTAATCCTTACTTTATATATTCATGTATATATTTGAAAGATATGGTTTATTTTATCATTAATAATTTGGTTGCAACAGAAATGAAGCTAAAGAAAGTGACATGCTTGTAGAAAATAGTTTTATAAAGGGGTAACCAAATACAAAGATTCATGATTAAAAGAGAAAAGATTAGTGATATAAATACTATTTTTGGAATAATGTGGCCTACCACTTTTGGACTTCCGATTTCTATATTATTTCCTACTGATTAGGTTTTTACCTCTATATACTACACTCTTATTTTACAAACACTTTTTTGTATTTAAATTTCAATCAGTTTGATGAACATGGTCCAGTAAATTTATTCTCTAATGTACCCTCTCATCTCTGAGTATATAAATCCAGTATGTGATATACATTTATATGGTATCTAAAATATTTTAAAAAATTAATGTATTTTCTCTGAATTAATTAAGTTAATATGCTAGAACAATGTGAAAAGAACTTTAATGAATAGGTATATGAAACAAGATTGAAATTATAGTTGCAGATACAATATCCATTTTAAAAGAACACAGAAGAAAAAAGAATAAAGTTGGAAATTGAATAAGAAGATATGAGGAGAACATTAAACATTATTTACTTATCTTTGTTAGTAAAACAAGTTTCATGTTTCTTTTCCAAGTTTAGTGTTTGCTTTTTACTTTAAGATGTTATCTAATACAAAATTTCTCTTAAGTTTACTGTAGACTAATTTATCTTTTCTTAATATATAGTACTTCTGGTATTTATTACATAAAAACCTTCCCCTACCCCAATGTCAGAAACATTTATATCTATGCTATTTTATAATATTTTAAATTTGCTTTTAACATTTAAGAACTTAATCCAATGACATTTAATTTCTCTTTATGGTATGAGGTAAATATTTAATTTAATTTTTATTCACATAAGTAACCAAATTTTCTAGCTCCAGTAACTGAGCAATTGCGTTGCCATCACTTGTTCTGAATTGCCAAATATTTCACATATCACAGTTTCTTTGGTAAGTGTTTTTCTACACCATATTTCCTTAATTAAAACAGCTTGGTATTAAGATATGCTAAGGGTATTATTCCTTTATTCTTTAACTATAGAGGATTTATGTCTATCCTTTGCATGGGAGCACAGGTTTCCATTTTCACTTCTAAAGTGCCAGTAGCAACAGTGGAAGAGTTCATCTCTCTCGTTGTGACCTGTGGGCCTTTATGACTTGGTATGGGATGCATGGGAAGGAGTACAACAGGATGATCAAATCTTGCAACTCACCCCAGCAGGACTTTTAGGTTGCCCTTATAGTAATCTTACTTGCATCTGAATCTTCATTTGGCACCACAGGAGATGATTTCTACAATAAACGGGCAGACATCAATTGTCTCAAAAGAAGAAGAGAGGCAAAATGATAATTTAAGGAATTTTTCTCTAACCTCTGTTCTGTTGTGCCCAGAATCACTTTGCCTAAGTTATATTCTCATCCAACCCAAATATATCAGTGGACGATAAACATTTGCTCCAGGGTGTTCTCAGACTCTATGATAACTTATATTATTTAATTCCTAACATCCAAGTTTCCCCTTAAAATTCTTAGGGTAACTGGAAAGAAGTGTTAGTAGCATCAGTCCTTTCCAGCTGGCCATCTGGACAACAACTAGAAACGTTGTCCTTACTCTTAACTATCTGGAGGATGTTATTCAGTCTAGCCCTTGCCTTGGTTTTGTGGGATAATGGCATCTTCCTTGTTTTAGGTATAATCCTTTTATCTCCTTAAAATTCTATAAACACAGCCAGAGATTTATTTTGTCTTATTTATTATTTTTGCCTACTGTACCAACATTTTTTATGAACTATTCTAGATTTTCTTGCCCCGGTCTTTTTATTTTCCATTCTCTATCACGTTGTGAGCTCCAACTCACTCGATGAGGGCTCAACCTCACCAAGCCTGCCAGAAATGCTACTAAATGTCAGGGCACATCATTAACCAATGGGAGATAAGAGCCAGTGGATAAATTATCCATTTTCATCAGGATGAGCTGTCTTGAAAAAATCATTTATATAGATTGTTAGAAGATAGTTCTGTAAGATGGAATGATCAGATGCACTTAGAGAAAGCCAAATCAGTAACTCTTCCCAGTGTAATTTCTTTCTCTGAATCAGTCTCACTCTTGCTTCCTGAGATTACCAACTTCAGTAAGTCAGCACGTAAGTCTTTGAGTCAGGCTGTGGTTTCTGGGGAACCCATCTAAGATTTCTAGTGCACATTGACCATATATAATCTGTAAATATAACTGTTATTATTCTATGAGCAATCCTTCCTTATCCAAATATAAAGGGTTTCTATGATATTTTGTACAATCTTCTTTATCCAGGAAAATATCTCTACATTTTCTTGCATACAAAGTGAGACAAAAGAACAGGGTCTGGAATAAGTAAGGCCTATTTGAGTGTGGTTGGTAGGGTAATGATATGGGTGTAAAATTGATAGTTTTAATTTGAGCATTTCACCTAAAATGACATATGGTGTGCTTGAGTGTGATATTGTCATGTTACAGAATTACATGTTTATGGTTTTGTAGTAAAAGATTTTGTAATAAAAAGGGGTGTTATTTGTGCCAGACCCTGTAGGTTTACAGTTGTGAGTACATGAAACACAGAGTTTATTCTTGTATTATTATTTCTTGTATTTTTTATACAAATCAATGTAAACTACTTTTGCCCCACCCTGTATTCCTAGTGAGATCAGTACGCAGAAACTATTAGTAACAGAAGACACAAGTAAACCACAGACCATGAAAGAAGAGTGCTTAATTAGTAGATACATCTTGACAAGCCTCTGATCATTAAAGGCTGAAGTAGTTTAACTGACTCAGAGTATAGAATGCATCATCTGTTTCTATATGACTTACAGATCAGTTGGAGAAACAAAAAATGAAGCCAGCTGGAATGAGAAATCAACTTAAGCATACTAATTATTATTCACTTATTATATGGCATGAGAACTTACAAAATATAAAGTGATACTGCAGAAAACCAAATTAGTAAAATAGAGTACAGGATTAAGATAATTACACAGTGTAAAAAAGAAGAAAGTTGATTTTCTAGAGCACAGCTTTGAAAATATGTTCTTTATTTATAAACTAAATGTCACAGAGAGGGACCCCCCCAAAAACTGGAATTATCTTCTGGAGGGTGGGCCACTTGGAGTACAGGTGAGTGTTCTAGGACCCCATCTGTATCAGTGTACCAGCTAGCATTGTTGTGAGAGCCTGTGTTCAGCTTCAGTGAAATGTGAAGACTCAACATATTTACCCATTTGATGATGAGTGATTTGGAAACACAGATGTCCAAACTACACTGAGTGTTCAGCAGTTATTGGCCAAAAATGGCATGACCCCCATGCTTCACCCTCCTTAGTCACAGAGTCTTGCCCATAGCAACTTTTTTGTTTGTTTGTTTCCTAGATGAAAAAAGTGCTCAAGAGGAAACGTTTTGCTGATGTGGAAGAGGTGAAACAAAAAAACTGCAACAGCACTAAGAGGCATCAACATCAAAGAGTTCAAAAACTGCTTTGAATAGTGGGGAAAAAAGGTCTCAATAGGTGTATTGCATCAAACTGAGAGTACTTTGAAGGTGACTGAAGTTTAAACATGTAAGAAAAATACACAATTTTTTATAAATAAATTGTTTTTCTGTCCCCCCTTGTATATTAACCTCAAATTTTTTATTGTTTAGTTTCTTCAATATTCACATATTAATTTTCAATTTGAATTATTAATTCTAGAAGGAAGAATAAATAAGATTGCTAGTTACTTAAAAGCTGTGAAAATGACTTATTCTGGAGTCCTTCTCTGGTACAATTGAACATCATTATCAAAATCCAGTGTCAATGATATATGTTATTATCTCTGTCATTTATCATACTGAAGACTTTGTAGAAAGCTCAGGGGCAATACAGAGAGAAAATTCAGCTATGTAGTATTTCCTGACCTGCAAAAGTAAGATTTTCCTTATCTCATTGCCTTTTGTTTGGTCTATTTTCTACGTGCATGGTGATCAGATCTAGCCTCTTCCTTTAAGCCCCTGGTTGCATGGTCATCTCAAATTGACCAACTGGTATACCAGTTATTGTCCAGGAAATCGCAGTTTACTTTCTATTGTTATCGCATGGGAATTTTGCTCATAAACCAATACATGTCTTATGAGATTAAATAAAATGTAATAAACAATGTTATTTTCAAACATTAGGGAAAACATTTTCCCAGGTTCTTTCCCTATATTATTTATTTTCATTGAAAAAGTGCATTAAAAGTTGTTTTACATAATTTTTGTACCCAAGGGAAATATCACACTAGACTAATGGTGATTTCATATATTTTAGAAAATCTTTTTAGTTTTGACAGTTAGCAGTTACTAATAAACATGATCTGGTAACATATTTCTCCTGATACTTTCAAGTGGAATCTGCAATATATTTTTATTGACATATTAATAACAATTCTCTATGCCATGGTAGGCTGAGTCAGTTGATTGGAGTTTCCTCCTATAAACGGCACATACCTATGTTACTGGTTCTATCTTGGGTCAGGGTGTGTACAGAAGGCAAACAATGTAAGCTTCCCCACCCCCCTCTCTCTCTGCTTTCCTTTCTCTCTGTAAAAATAAATTCTCAGGTGAGGATTAAACATTATTATAGTTAAACATGATCATTATAATGCTGTTATTTAAATGAAATACTGTGTTCTTAATAAATTCATTAAATAAAGTGTTAAGGAGTAAAGGAGAAAGTTATAACTTGTTGAAACTAGGCAACAAGTACATGGATTACTCTGTGTATTTTTCAAGTTTTCTAAAAGTTGGAACTTATTATAAATAACTGTCCAAATAAAATCAAGTGCATGCTTGAGAAACTAAAAATTCTTAGCAACTGAGTTATAGGCATCTCAGTTTAGATTACTTTTTAAATTATGTGCATTTCCTGAATTTTAAAGAAGGATGGGGCAGATTTATTTACATGAAATTTAGGCAAAACTTCTCTGGTTCAATAAGTTTATGCATTACATTTTTCATATATATGTAAGATCATAATAATTAAAAGATGAAGCCAAATGAAGCATGCTAAAATAGGCAGTAAATATCTGAAAGCAGGAAAAAAATTAAAAACAGTCCCCAAAATGATTGACAGAAAATTGTTATTAATCATGAACTTTAAAAATAATTATAAATGTTTTATTTTTAAAAATCAAAGGAAATATGAAGAATTAGTGGATGTAAACATAAAATTAAAATCTAATCTATATTTTTTAAAATCCTCATCCAAGGACATGTTCATTGATTTCAAAGAGAGAACAAAGGGAGGAGGTAAAGAGAGAGAAAGAGAAAGAGAGACACACACACATGCACACACAATGTGAGAGAGAAACATCAGTCTGTTGGCTCCTGTATGCATCCCTACCAGGGATCAAACCAGTAACCTTTCGGTAAATGGGACAATATTCCAACAATATGAGCCACCTGGCCAGGGCTAAACTATGCTTTTAAAATATCTGGAATTAAGAAGTCATTGAGTGTGTTTGATAGCAAAATACAGAGTTATTAATCTGAAAGACTACAGAAAAGAAAATTATGAAGAAAACCTGAAGAGATGGACGGAAAAATAAAGTCACACATAGATATACAGTTAATCAACTCCTAAAATCAAAAATGCCAATAAAATCTTTAAAGCAGAAAGAATAAAAAGACATGATATTTTCACAAAAACATTAAGTCTTGGCTCACTTTCCAACAAACTATAGATGTCAAAGTCAAGGAAAAGACATTTCAAATGTTGAAAGAAAAATATAACCAAAAATTATTATCAGAAATAAATATAAAATAAGAAAGTGAATTATTTACTTTTCCTATATAAATGTTGAAATATAAAATCCTGAGAGTCAAAGTTCTAGCATTCTCTCTTAAGCTGCAGGAAAAAAAAAAAAAAAAACAACTAAAGAAAGGTAGAAGAAAAAATAAAAATAATTACGGAAACAAATAAAAAAGTGAAAAACCTTAAACAATATCTTGAACAAACCAAAGTTGATTCTTTGAAAAATTACTAAATGATGGAAGATGTTGAAAGACTAATCAAGAAAAAGAGCAGATAATAAACTAGACACTAAAGGTATGCCATTAGTACAATTATAGGTCAACAGAAAAATGGAACATAACAGAGAATCTAGAAACAGAACTATACATTACTTTTGATAGTCAAAGATACCTACTGTCCTGGAGTGTAGAGCATTTACTGTCTAAAGGCATCTCAGTCCAGATCAGTAGGTGTTCCAATGGCATATCAACTTTTAAGAGAGAGCCTTTTCAACTAATAGGACATCAGTGTTTCACATTTATTGAGGTACAATTATTTGTTGGTCATTTGGCGAGACAATAGCTATATCCTAAAAGGTATGATTCTGCAGATCACAACTTTATACACAAAATAAGCATACAAGCTAGCAAGAATATATTATTAAAAATTAAAGTACCCTCTTGAGCCAGTAATCTCATTTCATAAATCTCATCAATGAACATAGATGGAAGCCAGGCTAGGAGAAATGTCTTGCTTGCTCTGATAACAAACCAGACTAGGTCACACACACACACACATACACACACACACACACACACACACAATAGGATACTACAGACCAATATCCCTGGTGCATATTGATGTAAAAAACTTAATCAAAATACTAGAAAATCAAATTCAAAGGCACACTTAAAGATTATACATCATAATCAAGATGGATTTGTATCTGGAATACAAGGATTATTCAATATATGAAAATCAATCATTGGAATACATCACATTAACAAAAAGGACAAAGACCATATGACCATCTCAACTGATAGAGAAAAGACATTTGACAAAATGCATGTTTTGTCCAGTATTTTAAAATGAAAACATTTAACACAGTAGGAGCTGAAGTAGAAGGAAACTACCTCAATGTAATAAAAAAAAAAAAAAAACATGTATGAAAACCCCACAATTAATATCATACTTAATGGGAAAAAGCTGATGTATTTTGCTCTAAAATGAAAAATGAGGCATGATGCCAGCTCTTGCCACTATTGTTCAACATAATATTGGATGTTCTGGGCAGACCAATCAGACAAAAATATAAAAATTAAAAAGAAATTAAGGGCATACAAAATAGAAAAGAATAATTAAAATTATCTATGTCCACAGATGACATGCTCATATATGTAGAAAACCATAAAGATTCCACACAAAATCACCAAAAAATGTTAAAACTGATAAATAAATTCAGCAAATTTGATTATGTTGGTGACACAGGAAACTTTTATCAGGGACATCCTCAGCTCATTTTGTAGATTTTCTGCTGATGTTAATTGAGGATTCTCCAATTTCTTTGGACTATGGTGGGCAATTTGATGCAAATATTTTTTGCAGGGTTTCATTTGATGCCTTTTAGTGTCATCAAATACTATCCTAAAAGCCCCAGATATTATCCTCACATAATTTATAGTAATATTTTTCCAAATTTTATTTCTGATTTTGGAGAAAATGCTGAATCATAATAGTTTTTTAAACTTTCTGAAGAGATCTTTGGAGTATTACCAGGCAAGGTCTAGGGGATTACTACCTATCTGGAAAAAAATGAACAAAAAGATTCCCTGGCTATTTATTATTCCATTCTTTGTGAGCCTGTACCGTATAGACATAGGCATAGAGGGCTTAAAGTGTTTTATTTAATATTTCAAATCATGGGCTACCCCAAAAGCATTGCTACTGTCAATAAATATATTAGCTCTCTTAAGTCCAGATACTCAGCAAGCTAAGTGGATGACATGAGTTTTGTTATCTCAACACACGTCTCTGTGGGAAGGAGCCATATTCTAGGGGAAAGTTCAGATTTGTTGTGGTGTTGAATGCTTCCTGATGTTTTCCTACTTCTGTCAGAGAGTGTGGTCATTCAAAAGATAGGCTTTTCTAGGGGAGGGGTTTATAATACATGTACTTGGAATAGGGACCTTTGTCAGAAAGATACCAGGGAAGTTGTGAGTTTCCCCTCTTTTCGGTAGTAAAGGAGAATTGGATAGGAATGTTTGAGGAAGAAAGGGACTGAGGATTTGCCTCCTGGTTATAAATCACTTGCTAGGGGGCATATCTCTTTTAATATTAAAATACAAACTTGGAATTTTAATATTCTTTCTGAGTTAAAATAACAGGTAGATAGTTGTAATCCATCTTAGAGTTCACCTCATGTTTAGAACATATCAAAAGATCATTTTCATATTTGAGTAGGACTAGAATTTCAAGGAAATCTAAAAATCTACTAAATTTCCTTAAAGTCCTGGCTGAAGACTTATGAAAAGTAGGACAGTGCTGGAGTCAACTCTGGAGACATAACTACCCCGATATATTGTTGCAATGTCTGGGGAAAGAAGGGCAGATATTCACTGTTTTCCGTAAAGGGATGCCAGCGTAAAGTTACATAGGCTGGGCATGGGAAGTATTTGTGTGTTATTAGAAACTGAATGAAACATTTTGTATAAAAATGACAGGTGTTTAAGGTTCATATTCCATGCCTATAACTATTGAACATTTGTAGAGTTGTCATTCAACATTTAGACAAAGTTTTCCATGATTTTTAAGGGATAAAATAGAAAATAGGGCACTTGATTCCCACTCGGAGTACCTTCATTGATTGGTAGCCTAATTTTATTTCTTCTTCATTTTCTCAGTGAACACAGGATGACTGTTTACATAACATTGTATTCTTCTTGCTATTTTTGCAGGTGTATTTTTCAAGAGGCTCTTCCT
This sequence comes from Anoura caudifer, assembly GCA_004027475.1. Classification (NCBI taxonomy): domain Eukaryota; kingdom Metazoa; phylum Chordata; class Mammalia; order Chiroptera; family Phyllostomidae; genus Anoura; species Anoura caudifer. The sequence continues at coordinate 90,060 of PVKU01005591.1, read as the reverse complement.
GGTATCTAATGACTGGAAAAGAGCGGCCAGGATTTTGTTTATAAGGCCATCAGCATCAGTTTTTCCTGGGTCTTACTCCGCTCTTATTTGAAGAGCTCTCTCAAAATGCTGAGAAAGTAGTTGGAGCCCTGACAGTAGGACTATTTCCCAGTCCAGATTTTGCTGCATTTAAAATTTTAATTTTCTGACTTAAGGCTGGCTGCAAAATATGGAGAGAAAGATCAAGCACATCTGTTTCAAAATTTACACCCAATCATTGCATGAAAGTGTTGACCTATTCCTGAAGACTTCTAGAGATTCATCTTCTATTTGCTTGCAGGGCTGTATTAAATTATAAACTATTTTCACAAGAAAAATGTTGGAGAGAGGCTCCAAAGATATTCGCTAGTATTTTCTTCTTTGAAACCACTCTTGCTCCCTGTACAAATGGGCTTCTTAAATCAATCTTAAGAACTTCCTTAGGGAGCTCATCTGCCCTTGGATCCATTATTTGTATGTGAGATTTCTAGATTGTATTTTTAGACCTATTTTAAATTCTTCTATAACTCTTGTTTATCCTTCTGTGTTTTGGGATATTAACAATAACTTTTACCTGTTACCAAGACCAGGGCTTAATATACTCTCTAAGGGCATATTCAATTCTAAGTATGGCTCAACTTTAACAAGAAATTCAGTACTGGGATGTTTTGAGAGGTTAGCATGGTAGATAAATTAGTCAGAGTAATGGAAGTCTATAGGACAAGTGAAGGGATAAAACCATTAGGTTCAATTTGTTGTTATGGGCATATAAAGAAGGAAAAGATTTAGTATTTCACATTTTGTATTTGCCTTGTAGACAGTTTAAAAATGTATATAATTTTGTTTTCTGAATTCATTTGGAAGCATTCTCATACCAGTTAAAATAAAGATAATTGGGTGTTGGGATTTTGCTTGCTTTTTCCTTCTTAAGCTATTTTCAAATAAATAATTTTCTATATTATAAGTTCAGGATTGGTAAATATAATATTAAAAGGGTCTTGGTGAACTATCTAGTTTTTGAAAAGTAAGCAGTTTCCTTAACTGTGAAATTCTTAAGTGTGCGATTTGTTGCTGAATTGGGCTACTGTTGCCCAGATGAGCAAACTATTTGCTGGGATAAATTGGTTTTCAAGAATTTGCTGAAGCAAATTGTGAAGTTATGTACTGGTTTATGGACTGATTGTCTGGGAAAGCATTTACTGAAGTATACTCCTAAGTTAGGTTGATACAGATCATCTAGGTTCTAAGTGTTGATATTTGAATTACAATAAAATACATGGACTCAGTTTCACAGAACAGTGTAAAAACTTTTCAATGATTAAAATAGGATTTTGGTAACATTGATCCTAAATTTAGTTCAAATCAAAAGTGAACCCTGCCTACTATAATGCTGAGATCTTGGGGAATTAAAGTTTTACAGGAATTTTATCTTATAAAAATATGTACATGTTATTTGGTGAAGTGTTCAGCATTGTCCAAAGAGGAGTCTGACTTTGGTGATCAGCTCCTGGGAGATATTTACTAATGCCTGATGAAAGTTTAACCTGGGGGCATTGGGACAAGTCAGGTAGTCTAACATTGAGGTTCATAGTAGGAGTTCTGGGTCTTGTAGTATCGGTTGGATCACTGGAGGACAGCAAAGTGAGGTCAGATGTATAAGCAGTTGATCATGTCAAAGGGGAAATGTTTTTTCTGCAAATAGTTTTATTTCTGTAAAAGTATGTTTTAATATTTTTCACTAAGAAAACTATATTCACCAATATAATTCCCTTTCTACCTTAGCTACCAAAAAATCTTAGAGTCAAATGAAACCCAATGTAAAATCTATTTTCAGTCAAATGATTGAAGTCTTTAAATATCTTTATTTATTAACATTATCCTAAATTTCAGTGCAAGGTTTTTGAATCAAATTTTATTTATTCACAGAAAATAATACACCAGCTTTCATGTGCCATCCTTCCAGGTGATGTGATGAGAACCGACATTACCCTAATATATCAGATCAGTATTGTGAGTGAGGAACTGTACAAAAATGAATCTGTGTATTTATTAGGATGGAGAGGCATCTGCTGTCTCCCCTTCCCATCCTAAAGGCAATTCCTTAGAAATTTCTTAAGAAGGATACTGGGTCCTCTTGCTTTGGAATGCAAATAAATTTCTTTGGGGAAAGATAAGACTAGAATCTCTAGAGTCCCATGTCCCTTTTGAAAATATGAACATATATCTCTGGAGTAATATATCTCTTTTAATTTCTCAATGACTAATAAGTCATAAATAAACTTTGAAGGCTTATCTTTTAGCCCTGGCCTCATGATTTAGTAAAATTTGGTCAGAGACACTTCATTGTAGAGAAGCATAGAAATATTTTTTTGTCTGCCCCAAATCAGTAACATCTAACTCTATCCAATATTTGTTTAGCTTTTCTATTGTTCTTTTTTAAATTAATTTATTTTTTAACATTTTTATTGTTGTTCAAGTGCAGTTTTCTACCTTTTCCCCCCCAGCCCTCCCTACCTCCCTCCCCTGTTTGCACCCCCCTTGTTATTGTCCATGTGTCCTTTATATTTGTTCCTGCAAACCCTTCATGTTTTTCCCCTATAATCCCCTCCCCTCTCCTCTCTGGTCACTGTCAGCCTGTTTTCCATTTCAGTGTCTTTGGTTATATTATGCTTGTTTGTTTTGTTGATTAGGTGCTTGTTAAAGGTGAGATCATATGGTATTTGTCTTTCACTGTCTGGCTTATTTCGCTTAGCATAATGCTCTCCAGATCCATCCATTTTGTCTTGAAGAATAGGAGCTCCTTCTTTCTTTCTGCTGCATAGAATTCTACTGTGTAAATGTACCATAGTTTTTTGCTCCTTTCATTTACTGATGGGCACTTAGGTTGCTTCCAAGCACTTGGCTGTTGTAAACTGTGCTGCTATGAACATTGGGGTGCATAAGTTCTTTTGGACTGGTGTTTCAGGGTTCTTAGGATATAATCCCAGCAGTGGAATTGCTGAGTGTATGATTTAAGCTTGTAAATAGCAATTCACAAAAACAATGAGTAAATGGACCCTCAATAAAAAATTCTTTATGTGACAAAATGGTCAATGAACTCCACTGGAAATAAATATTTCCCTTATATAGCAAACATGTCTTAAAGAATCCAACAAGACACTAAAAGATATTGGTGTCTCAGGCACCAATAGTTTTCTGACATTCTATTAGCTTAAAATTTTAATTTTGAGATAATTGTAGTTAGGCATGCAGCTGTAACGCACAATACAGTGAGATTCATTGCGCCCTTTTTAAATAAGATTTTATTTATTTATTTTTAGAGAGGGGAAGAGAGGGAGAAAGAGAGAGAAACATCAATGTGTAGTTGCCTCCCATGTGGCCCCCACAGGAACCTGGCCCACAACCAAGGCTGGGAATCAAACCTGCGACCCTTTGGTTTGCAGCCTGTGCTCAATCTACTGAGCTACACCAGCCTGGCCCATTGCACATTTTACCCAGGTTACCCTAACGGTGTCATCTCGTGTAATACAATTATAGTGTAATATTGACATCAGGACATTGATGTCAATGTAATTAAGATGCAGAACAATTTCATCACCACAAGGATCCTTCATATCTTTCTTTCATAACCTTACTCAAATTCCTCCAGACCTCACCTCTCCTTATCTTCTGGCATTTCTGTCTCTGTTTCAATAATATTGTCATTTCACGCACATTGTATAAGTAGAATCAGATAGTTTTGTAACCCCTGGGAATTCTCTTGTTTTACTTTTCTTTTTAATTTAATAAAATTGATTAAATAATTAATTTATTGCATATAATTCTTGCTGCATGCCTCAATATTTAATTCTTTTTTATTGTTGAGTAGTGTTCCATAGTGTAGATATACCATGGTTTGTTTAACCATTCACCTATTTTAGATTTATTTTATGATTATGACCAAAGCAACTTACAAATCTATTTTTATATTTCTGTGTGTCTATGTATTCATTTCAATGGAGAAAATGCATGGGGAAGTGCAATTTCTGTGTATTATGGTAGTTGCATGTTCAGTTTCAGAAGTAACTCTTTGACTGTTTTCTAGAGTTTTATATGCTCCCAGCCATATTTGAGTGATCTAGTTTCTGTCTTATCCTTGCCATCACTTGGTGTGGTAAGTGCTTTTTATTTTAGCCATTCTGACTTGTGAGTAGTGATAGTTCATGATTCTAATTTGTATTTTCCTAACAGCCATGTTATTGAACATCTTAGGTGCTTATTTGATGTAAAAGGGAGAATGCCCCCAAATAGGAATTTATTTATTAAAAATTGTGTATTTATTCTTACATGTTGAAATTTCAGTCACTTTCAAGGTACTCTCCATTGGATGCAATATACTTATTGAGACTTTTTTTCTCTGGTCAGTTTTTGAACTCATCGATGTTGAAAACGTCTCGTGCTTCTGCCATTTTTTTGTTTTACCTTTTCCACATCAGCACAATGTTTGCTTTGAGGATGTTTTATCATCCAGGGGGAAAAGTCATTCTGGGCAGGATTTTTTGAATGAAGAGGGTGTGGCATTGGTTTCATGCTGTTTTTTTTTTTTTTTTTTTTTTTTTTTTTTTTTTTTTTTTTTTTTTTTTTTTTTTTTTTTTTTTTTTTTTTAATCAGAAACTGCTGAACACTCAGTGTGGTAGGGGTAAGCACAGTGGTAAATCAGCCTTCATGAAATTGGTAAAAACATTAAAAGAGTCTTCAAAAAAAATTCCCTGAAGAAGGAAGATGGTGGCTTGGTAGGAGGGAGCAGATTTCATTTCACCCTGCACACAGGAGAGGAACCTGGACAATCTGTGGAGAAATGGAGCGGTCAGCCAGCAGAAACACAGCATATTTGAAAGTAGGAGATCAAAGATTGTAGTGGACATTGAGAAACCTTATAGTAAGGAGAGTACTTCAAAGCAATAAAAGCTCAGGGATCAGCACGGAGACCAGGGCTCTGAAGCCCCGGCAGGTGCTTGCCAGGTCTGCCACAGGGCTCTAGGGAGGTAGCTGGGTCCGCTTGTGACAGCAGAAGGCTGTGCCACCGAAGACACCTGCGTGCAAATGGAGACAACTGCGTGCAACCGTGGTCACTAGCGTGTGTGTGTCATAGCAGACAATTGCGCGACCAGAGTCCTGTGGCCCACGACAGGAACCTGGGGAATGCAAGTGATCCATGGGAGAATCGGAACCTGTGCATGTGAACCCAGGGAGTGCGCATGATCCATGGGAAATCTGGAGCTCACTCCCATGAAATTGGGGTGAAGGCATGGTGTAGGAGACCTGAGCTCACACCCATGAACTCGGGAAAGTATGCGCTCCCCAGGAGGCTCAGAACAAACGCCGGAGGCCCTGTGTGGAGAGGTGCCAGGTTATCCCTGAGAGGAATAGCCCAAAGATAACTGAGTGGTGAACAGGAAGAAAAGCATACCATCACCCCTTGACCTTTACAGCCAGCAAGACCAGAGAATCCGGCTTCGCAAGTGTGAAAACAGCAAGAGGTTTTGTTGTTGTTGTTGTTTTTGTTTGTTTATTTTTCTTTATCAATAATTTTTATTATTTTTTCATTATTTTTATCTTTTTTACCCCTCAACTCCTTTTGCTTGTCTTTACTTCTTTCTTGTTTTATTCCTTCTTCTTTTTCTTCCAATTTTATCTCTTCTTGCTTCCTCTTTTTTCTTCCTTTTTCATTTTTTCTTCCCCTTTTCTCTTTTTAAATACCCATGAATGAGACAAAAACAAAACAAAACAAAAACCTGGAACAGTGAAAAAACCAGAGTTGGCCCCAAAGAGGGAGCATCCCAACAGCTGAGACAGTGGAGGCTGTGAACACCAGGATACCCGAAGGAGACTGCACCACTGAATCTCACAAGTATTCTAGCACAGAAGTTCACACCATAAGCCCAGGGAGCCAGAACAGATCAATTTAAGAAGCTGAGGCTAACAAGAAGAGTCTCACAAACAATGGGAAGACAAAGAAACAATCCCCAAATAAAAGGAAAGGAGGAAGCCCCAGAAAGAGTGCTAAATGAAATGGAGGCAACTCAACTATCAGATATTGAGTTCAAAGCAATGGTTGTCAGGAAGCTCCATGAGCTCTTAATGAGCTACCAGAAACTACAGGGAAGCTACAATGAACTCACTGCAAACTATATCAACATGAAAAAGGAAATAGAAACTATCAACAAGGGCCAAGAGGAAATGAAGAACACAATTTCTGAACTGAAGAACACAGTGGAAGGGATGAAAAGCAGAATAGATGAAGCAGAAGATCGGATCAGCAAGTTGGAGGACAAAGTAGAAAAAAAAACACTCAGAAAGAGCAAGAAAAGGAAAAGAGGCTCAGAGAGAATGAAGAAGGATTAAGAGAAATGCAAGACAATATGAAACATAATAATATCCATATAATAGGGATACCAGAAGGAGAAGAAGAATAGCAAGGGATAGAAAACCTATTTGAAAAAGTAATGATGGAAAACTTCCCTAATTTGATGAGAGAAAAAGTCACACAAATCAGGAAACACAGAGAGTTCCAATCAAGAGGAACCCAAAGAGGCCCACTTCAAGACACATCATAATTAAAATGGCAAAATTCCAAGACAAAGAGAGAATCTTAAAGGCAGCAAAGGAGAAAAAGGAAGTAACTTACAAGGGAGCCCCGATAAGGCTAGCAGCTGACTTCTCAATGGAAACACTCCAAGCCAGAAGAAAATGGCAAGAAATATTCCAAGTAATGAGAACCATGGCCTGCAACCAAGGCTACTTTACCCAGCAAGGCTTTCAATCAAGGTAGAAGGCCAAATAAGGAGCTTCCCAGACTAAAGAAGTCTAAAATAATACACCTCTACCAAAACAGTTCTGCAAGAGATACTAAAGGGACTGCTTTAAGGACAGGAAGGAAAAGAGAGAGAGAGAGAGAGGAACACAGGCACGAAAATGGCAATGAATAAGTTCCTATCAATAATAACCTTAAACATAAATATATTAAATGTTCCTATCGAAATACATAGAATAGCTGAATGGATAAGAAAGCATGAACCACACATATGCTGCCTCCAAGAGACCCACCTCAGGACAAAAGACCTACACAGACTCAAAGTGAAGGGCTGGAAACAAATTTTCCAAGCAAATGTGCAGGAAAAAAAGCTGGGGTAGCAATACTCATATCAGACAAAATAGACTTCAAAAGAAGAGCCATAAAGAGAGACCCAGAAGGTCACTTCATAATACTCAAGGGAAGAATCCACCAAGAAGACATAAGCATTGAAAAAATATATATGCACCCAACACAGGAGCACCTAAATACATAAAGAAAATCTTAGAGGACTTCAAGGAAGATATTGACAGCAGCACAATTATAGTAGGGGATTTTAACACCCCCACCATCAAAAAGGGACAGATCATCCAAACAAAATATCAACAAAGATATTGTGGCATTGAAAAACACTCTAGATGAAATGGACTTAACTGATATATATAGAGAGAGCCCTTCATCCCAAAGAAACTAAAGACACATTTTTTTCAAATGCACATGGAACATTTTCAAAGATAGACCACATGATAGGACACAAAACAAGCCTCAACAAATTCAAGAAAATTGAAATCAGACCAAGCATTTTCTCTGACCACAAGGGACTGAAACTAGAAATCAACCCCAAGAGGAAAAACCCAAAATCCTCAAAATCATGGAGATTGAATAGAATGTTATTAAACAATGAATGAGTCAAGAATGAGATTAGGGAGGAAATCACAAAGCTTCTGGAAACAAATGAAAATGAACTCACAATGACCCAAAACTTATAGGACCCAGAAAAAACAGTCCTCAGAGGGAAGTTCATAGCAATACAAGCCTACCTAAAAAAGATAGAAACATATCAAACAAACAGCTTAACCCTATGCCTACAAGAACGTGAGGAACAACAACAAAGACAGCCCAGAGCAAGTAGAAGGAAGGAAATAACCAAGATCAGAGCAGAATTAAATGACATAGAGACTAAAAGCACAATTCTAAGGATCAATGAATCCAGGAGCTGGTTCTTTGAAAAGATAAACAAAATTGAAAAGCCTTTAAGCAGGCTCATCTAGAAGAAAAGAGAGAGGACCCAAATAAAAACAATCAGAAATGAAAGAGGAGAGATTACAATTGACACCACAGAAATACAAAGGATTGTAAGAAATTACTATGAAGAACTGTATGACAAGAAATTTGAAAACCTTGGTAAAATGGACAAGTTTCTAGAAAAATATAATCTTCCAAAACTCAGTGAAGAAGAAGCCGAAAGCCTGAACAGACCAATAACAGCAGATGAAATTGAAGCAGTAATCAAAAAACTCCCGACACACAGAAGCCTTGGACCAGATGGTTTCACAGGAGAATTCTACAAAGCATTTAAGGAAGAGCTAACTCCTATTCTTCACAGATTATTCCAAAAAATCCAAAATGATGGAAGACTCCCAAACTCTTTTTATGAAGCCAGCATCATCCTAATCCCAAAATCAGATAAAGACACAACAAAGAAACAAAACTTCAGTCCAATATTGGTGATGAACATAGATGCTAAAATCCTCAACAAAATATTGCAAACCGCATCCAACAATACATTAAAAAGATCATACACCATGACCAAGTGGGATTCATCCCAGGGATGCAAGAATGGTTCAATATTCGTAAATCAGTAAATGTGATACATCATGTAAACAAAAGCAAAGACAAAAATCATATGATCATATCAATAGATGGCGAAAAAGCATTTGATAAGGTACAACACCCATTTGTGATAAAAACACTCAGCAAAGTGGGAATAAAGGGAGCATTCCTCAACATAATAAAGGCCATATATGAGAGACCTACAGCCAACATCACACTCAATGGGCAAAAACTAAAATCTTTTCCACTAAGATCAGGGACAAGACAAGGTTGTCCACTTTCACCACTTCTATTCAATATAGTATTGGAAGTCTTAGCCACAGCAATTAGACAAGAAAAGGAAATAAAAGTCATCCAAATTGGAAACGAGGAAACAAAACTATCATTGTTTGCAAATGTCATGATAGTGTACATAGAAAATCCTATAGGCTCGGCCAAAAAGCTGCTCAACCTAATAAATGAATTTGGCCAAACAGCCGATACAATGTCAATATGCAGAAATCAAAGGTATTTTTGTATGTCAACAATGAAACAACAGAAGCAGAAATCAAGAAAAAATCCCATTCGATATAGCAAAAAGAAAAATAAAATACCTAGGAGTAAACCCAACCAAGGAGGTAAAAGACCTGTATGCAGAAAACTACACAACACTGAAGAAAGAAATGAAGGAAGACACAAACAAATGGAAACATATACCATGTTTGTGGATTGGAAGAATTAACATCATCAAAATGTCCATACTACCCAAAGCAATTTACAGATTCAATGCAATACCTATTAAAGTACCAATGGCATATTTTACAGACATAGAACAAACACTTCAAAAATTTATATGGAACCATAAATGACCTTGAATAGCTGCAGCAATTTTGAGAAAGAAGAGCAAAATAGGAGGGATCACAATACCTGCCACCAAACTGTATTATAAGGCCACTGTAATCAAAACAGCCTGGTACTATCATAAAAACAGGTACATGTACCAGTGGAATAGAACAGAGAGCCCATAAATAAACCCAAGTCTCTATGGTCAATTAATATTTGACAAAGGGGGCTGCAACATAAAATAGAGTAAAGATAGCCTCTTCAACAAGTGGTGATGGGAGAACTGGACAGCTACATGCAAATAAATGAAACTCGAGCACCAACTTACACCATACACAAAAATAAATTCAAGGTGGATAAAAGATTTAAATATAAACCATGACACCATTAAAGTCCTAGAGGAGAACATAGGCAGGCAAATCTCAGATATTTCATGCAGCAATATTTTTACTGATATGTCCTGTAAAGCGAGGGACATAAAGGAAAGAATAAACAAATGAGATCTCATCAAAATAAACAGCTTCTGCATGGCTAAATAAAATAGTATTAAAATAAAAAGAGAACCAACTGTATGGGAAAACATATTTGCTAACAATACCTCAGACAAGGGTTTGATCTCCAAAATATATAAAGAACTTTTACGACTCCACTCTAAGAAGACAAGCAACCCAATTAAAAAAATGGGCAAAGGACTTGAACAGACACTTCTCCAAAGAGGACATTCAGAGGATCCAGAGACACATGAAAAGATGCTCAATATTGATAGCTATCAGAGAGATGCAAATTAAAACCACAATGAGATACTACTTCACACCAGTCAGAATGGCCATCATAAATAAAGCAACAAACAACAAGTGTTGGAGAGGTTGTGGAGAAAAGGGGATCCTAGTGCACTGTTGGTGGGATTGCAGACTGGTAGAACCACTATGGAAAGCAGCATGGGATTTTCTAAAAAAAAACTAAAAATGGGTCTACCTTTTGACCCAGCAATCCCACTGCTAAGATTATGTCTTAAGAGCCCTGAAACACTAGTCCAAAAGAAGCTATGCACCCCAATGTTCATAGCAGCACAATTTACAATAGCCAAGTGTTGGAAGCAACCTAGGTGCCCATCAGTAAATGAATGGATCAAGAAACTATGGTACATTTACACAATGGAATTCTATGCAGCAGAAAGAAAGGAGCTCCTACCCTTCACGACAGCATGGGTGAAACTGGAGAGCATTATGCTAAGGGAAATAAGCCAGGTAGTGAAAGACAAATACCATATGATCTCACCTTTTACAGGAACCTAATCAACAAAACAAACAAGCAAAATATAACCAAAGACACTGAAATTGAAAACAGGCTGACAGTCACTAGAGGGGAGGGATTTCAAGGGAAAAGGGGAAGGGTTTGGAGCAACAAGTATGAAAGACACATGGACAAAAACTAGGGGTGTGGATATGGGAGGGAGGTGGAGAAGGTTGGGGTGGTGGGCTGAGACTGGAGTAAAAGACAGAAAACTGTACAAGAACAACAATTAAAATTAAAAAAATAAAAAATAAAAAAATTCACTGAAGCCAAAGACAGGCTCTCAGAACAACACCATCTAGTACACTGATAAAGTTGGGTTCCTAGAACCCTCACATAGCAGGTGAACCTTGTACTATAAGGGGCCCACGCTCTAGAAGGCAATTATAATTTTTAATATTCCCCCCTCAATTATTACCTTCCAAAAGATTATTTGGATCATTATTTTATAATGTCTTGTGCATTCCTCCCCTGTATTGTCATTTTTAAACAGAAGTATTTTACAAACCTTTTGAGAAAATCTTGACTAGGATTGCTTTTGCTCTGAGTATATATGCAGACAATTGTGCTCAATTTGCTAATTTTCTTATATGGCATAATAATAGCTATATTTATAATCAATTATTCTTCAAAATAAGTTAAACACCAGAGAATTATATGTTCAGTGACTTCCAAGGTATATCAAGGTACTATAATCTAATCAGGCAACTAAAATATACCCTCCAGCATGTAGAGTATATGAAACTGTTGACCTAAGTTAAAAATAATTTTAGAGGGAATGACTTCCAATTAAATGCAGTTTTGTCTCAGTGTAGGTGGAATAGGCATTGTAGATGCAATTTTCTTTATTGTGGTAATAAAAGTTATCATTAACAAGTAATCAAAGATTTTAAAACTCCTAAGACCTATTTTTCTTTCTTTTTAGTTTTTTTTCTGGATTAACTGGGTTTTTAGTTAGAACCTTTTTAGCAACATGGAAACATTGCTAACAGTGATATCTGTAATGCTAAACCTGGCTGATTTACAAAATCAGCATATTATCAGATATTCAGTAGCAGGGATACTGGTAAGAAAATTACCCAGAGCCAGAAATACTTTATGAACAATACTGCTCATACTGTGGTTCTGTAATAGTGACCAGCTGCAGCTACTGAACAATCTCATTTGGATTTTATTACTTTTTATTTTTAACTTTAGAACTAAAGTGCTGAGGCAGCTAAGTAAGCACAGAGGTACTTTTTGAAAACTAATCTCTTGAACAGCAACCTCTGTTATGTCAAATACATTTTTAGTGGAAAAAAAAAGATAGAAAGTTTGAACACTAACTTAATTTAGAATTTACCATATTTTCTTATGAGATGTAAATTTCCTATCACATGATTGTTTGTTTTATTACCTTAGTAGGGTAAATATCATTTGCAGAACTACTGTGCTGCTACAGAATACTATTTATAGCAAAAATCAACTGCAACTTTCATCATATTGATGTACTTTATAGCTCTGCTGTAAAGTATTTTTTGTACCTGACACTGATGACAGAGAACCAAATCAAGCCAAGCTTTCATGATGACTATTTTTCTCTGAATATATGTAACAATAATGTCATCATATTTGAACATATATTTTCAGAGATTAAAAAAACAACCAATTTGCTTTTCGAGAAGAAGAAAAAGAACTGTCTAAATTTGATAAGAAACAATGAGAGAAAAAAAATACAATCTCTATCAGTCATATAAATATGTAGTTTATATTTCTTAATACTAATTAACTTTTGGAAGAGGGCAAAGCTTCAATGTTTTTCTCTAATATAAAGTAAGGAAAAACTAGAATTAACCTTTTAAACATCATCATAAAGCTATTTTCTTGACTCTTCATTCTTTACTGAAGATAATCACAAATTAGTGCTGAAGCTATTAAATACCAATTCAAATGCCCAGTTATCTTAGTAAATGTTCACTACAAAGGAATCTAGCAATCTTTTCTCCATTATTAAGAGTGTTTGAATGTCCCAAGATATCCTACAGTTGAAATATTCCCCAGTGATTTTTTTCTCTGTTCAAATTGGGTATGCACATCTGACTCTGTGGAGGCTGTCAGCATATAAATAGATGGTAACTTGCCAAACTCGAATGGTATCCTCAACAACTAATGTCACTAATGCTGAGGCTAATGATTAGTTGAAGGATAAAATCTCTGTCAAGTGCTGAGCATTGCTTAATGAGCAATCGGTTCACCTAAGCAATCAGATTCAATGGGAAGAACAGACTCTTTTGATCTTATCACAGAGATAACTTTTTTAAACTTTGGTCACTTTTTAAAAGGTATTTATTTATTTATTTATTTATTTATTTATTTATTTATTTGAAAGAGGGGGAGAGAGAAGGAGAGGGAGAGAAATATCAATGTATGTTGCCTCTCATGTGGCCTCCCCTGGGGACCTGGCCCATAACTCAGGCATGTGCCCTGACTGGGAACTGAACCAGCAACCTTTGGTTTGCAGCCCGTGCTCAATCCAGTGAGCTACACCAGTCATGGCTCAGAGATGATTTTTTAAAGAACATGTTTTGATATCTTTAAGAAGAAATTTCAAGATTTTATTTTAACTCAAGTATTCTGAATTCTGAAATTAGTGTCACATTATATAAAATATTTAATCTTTGTTATAATACAATATTATAATATTTATATTAGTTATTAAAATGTTAATGCTAAACCTATACTTGCTATGGGAAATGTGCAATTTGTAATATGTGCTCTACATGCATATATACAAATATTTTCTGTATACTTGTGTATAAATAGAAATACTTTATATCTGAGTTTTACTTAGCTTTTATTCCATTTTAGTGAATTTAGATATTTTTATTTCTTAGAATGCAATCTAATATGTATCTAATTATAACTTTGAATTTAATAAATGTATCAAAAATAGCTTTACACAATTGATGATATTAAATTATATAATAAATAAGTAAATTAAAGAATAAAATGTTTGATTGATGATTGCTATTGCTGTCATTATTTTTAGTTATTAGTTCCAGAGTATTTGTTTGAAAGATATTCTTACTAAAAGTGTTCAGAAAAGTGACTATTTTGTAATTAAGCACAAATGAAAGTAATATTTGAATGGATGTTTCCATTACTTTGTTAAAGTTTCAAACCTTTTATTTTGACTAATTGAAAATCTACAGTAATATTGCAAAAATAGTACAGAGAATTCTAGTACACCTCCTACCCAACTATAACACACAGTGTAAAAACTTCGACACAGCAAAGTCAAAGCTACAGAACTGAACTATGCTGCATGATTTACGGTTTTGACCTGAAAATTTAGACCTGAATATGATTTTGTCTTAGCTATCTTTCAATGTATCTTTTCTATGAAGACAAGTAATGGTTTTACTCCATCTATTGCTTAAAACGAATATTAAAATAAAACTAGATATGACTCCAGGTTAAGAGGTAAGATAGTATTATAGTTGTGACACCATAATTTCCAGAGGAAAGGTATAGGCTCCACCTTCATACCTGTTTCTTCAGAATTCTTAAGGCATCCATATAATTCAGAAACTTCCTGAAACCTAAAGAAATTATTTTATTCATTAGATTCTTTTTACAGTAAAAGTTTAATGCATTTTTGGCTAGGTTTTTAAATTATTTACAATTTAATTTTTAAATTATAGTTAACATATTAGTTTCAGGTGCACAATATAGTGGTTAGACATCTATATACTTTGCAAAATGATCAGTTTTAATCATATAAAGAACATAACCAATAGTTTTGTAAGTTAAAAATAATTAGAAAGCAGGTATTGTTTTAATTTACAGCATTATTTCATGAATACTATAGTCATTAAAACAATTAATTTTTAACTATATATTCTATAAATTTCTTTGTTTAGCCATTTTTTTAGTAACTATCCTCAAGAAGATATAATGTTGAAATTATTTACCATAGCATCCCAGACACTTTACTATATGTCTCGAATTTCTACTGCTACTCATATTTCATATTCCTGCTGGTACCTTTATAACCATCGGTTGTGCTTTGTTTGCCCCTTAACCTTGAAAACATTCGCCTCTGTAACATTTCCACATTGTACTGCTCCCTTCCCCTCAACTGTAGATTAAAATGCTCAGTATTCTGTGCTCTGATATTGCTTTGGCCATAAAACAAGGAGAGCACTTAACATGTTGTACTATATTTAGCTTTATGATCTTCTCTTCTCTGCTAGATAATAGATCTCATTAAGCATGGTCCACTAAGGCATCTTTGCATCTACAGAGCACAGCATAATTGCTGGAATGTGGCAGATATTAAATATAGAGATATTAATTCAGTAAGCAAAAAAATGGGATATCATAGCTAAGATAAAATGCAAAAATGATTATCATTGTACATATCTTTAGTAAAAATAGCACATTTTATTTTAATATTTTCCCATTACATAATTGTAACTCATTCCATAACTTGGAAGTATGTACTTTCTATTCTCCATCTTTTTCATTCACTCTCCTTCCCTCCAGCAACCATGTTTGTTCTCTGTGTCTGTGAGTCTGCTTTTACACAGACTTTATTTGTTTGGTTTATTTGTTTTTTTAGATTTCACGTAAGTGAAATAATATGGCATATGTCTTTACTGTGCAATTTATTTCACTTACTATGCTCTAGGTCCATTCATGTTCTCACAGAGGCAATATTTAATTCTTCCATTTTATATATAAATATAACACATATAAATATTCATATACTATACTATATTATATTATATTGGTATATATTATATTATAATATAATCATATTATATTAAATGATATATCTATATTATATTATAGTTGTTTACATTATATAAATATACATAACACATGTTATATTTATATAAATATAAATACATGTGTTATGTATATTTATATATGATATATATCACATATATAGTTATATGTTATATATATTTATATAAATACATAAATCACATGTGATATACTATATATAGTACATGTGTGTTTATATATAGCACATATATAATACATCTCACATCTTCCTTATCCATTCATTTATTGATGGACACCTCAGTTGGTTTCATATCTTGGCAATTGTAGATAAATGCTGCAATGATTATAGGGGCAATATCTTTTTAAATCAATGTTTTCATTTTATTCAGATAAATACCCAGGAGTGGAATTGCTAGATCTATAATAGTTTTACTGTAATTTTTTTTAATTCACAGTGTTTTCCATAGTGTCTGCACCAATTTATGATCCCACCATGTGCTTTGCTTGAGGGTTCCCATTACTCTATATCTTTGCCAACAATTGTTATTTGTTTGCTTTTGTTTTGACAAGTGTAAGGTAATATCTCACCATGATTTGATCTGCATTTCTGTGATGATTAATGATATTCAGTTCTGTTTTTATGCCTGCCATCTTTTTTGGAGAAATTTCTATTCAATTTTTCTGCCTTTTGAATCACACTGTTTGGATTTTCTTGTATTTGAGTTGTATTAATTCTTTATATATTTTGGATATTAAGCCCATATCAGATATATTATCTAAAATACCTTCTCCCATTTAGGAGGTGGTCTTTTCATTGGTGGTTTACTTTGCTGTGGAAAAGCTTTTTTACTGTAATATGGTGCTAAAAGATTATCTTTGCTTTTGTTTCCCTTGCTGGGAGATACATATCCAAAAATATTACTAAAACTAATGACAAAGTGTTTACTGTCTATATTTTTTCTAGGAGTTTTATGGTTTTAGGTCTTACATTTAAGTATTT
Source organism: Anoura caudifer (assembly GCA_004027475.1). Classification (NCBI taxonomy): domain Eukaryota; kingdom Metazoa; phylum Chordata; class Mammalia; order Chiroptera; family Phyllostomidae; genus Anoura; species Anoura caudifer. The sequence goes on along the minus strand of PVKU01005591.1, from coordinate 73,489 downwards.
GACCCATTACGGGTTTATTTTGCATATGATGTAAAACAGTGGTCCAGTTTATTTTTATTATTTTTTGCATGTATCTGTCAAGTTCTCCCAATACCATTTATACCATTTAAGAAGAATGTCATTGCCACATTGGATATTCTTGCTTCCTTTGTTGTGGATTAATTGACCGTATAAGTGAGAGTTTGTTTCTAAGTTCTCTATTGTATTTCATTGATCTATGTGTCCATTTTTGTTCTTTTACCATACTGTTTTGATTACTGTAGCTTTGTAATATAGTTCAAAACTAGAGAGTGTGATAACTCCAATTTTGTTCTTCTTTCTCAAGATTGCTTTGGCGCCCTGGATGGCCTGGCTCAGTAGATTGAGTGCTGACCTGAGAATCAAAGGGTCCCCACTTGGATTCCCAATCAGGGCACATGTCAAGTACCCAGTAGGGGCAGGCAAGAGGCAACTGCACATTGATGTTTCTCTCCCTGTCTTTCTCCCTCCCTCCCCCTCTCTAAAAGTAAGTAAATAAGACATTAAAAATTTTTTAAAAAGATTGCTTTGGCTATTCAAGATGTTTTGTGGTTTTGTATAAATTTTAGGCTTGTTTACTCTAGTTTTGTAAAAAATGCCTCTGTCATTTTGATAGGGATGATGCTGAATCTACAAATTTGGGTAGTATGGACATATTAACAATTTTAATTGTTCCAACCCATAAGCATGGCATATTTTTCTGTTTATTTGTATTATCTTCAATCTTTCATCAATAGCTTCCAGTGTATAGGTCTTTCATATCTTTGGTAAAATTTATTCCTAAGCATTTTATTCTTTTGATGTAACTGCAAATGGGATTTTTTTTTAATTTTTCCATGATAATGATAATCTGTTATTATTCTATAGAACCACAACATATTTCTGGACACTAGTTTTGTATCCTGCAAATTTACTAAAAAACATTATTCTCATAGTTTTTTGCTGAGTTATTAAGGTTATTGATATACTTTAGTATTATGTCATCTGCAAATGTGGACAGTTTTATTCTTCCCAATTTGAATACATTTTGTCTCTTTTATGTGTGTGTGTGTGGATGTGTGTGTGTGATTATAATGAGGTCTGTCTAGAAAAAATCCAACCATTGTTAATATTATGAGAATGGCTTATGCAATATCCATGTAACCAGGTAGCCATGGAGAGTAGACTGGAATGCACATGCATGAATAATGACAACTTCACTGTACTAGTCACTGGGGGTGGTAGACGACCTTAAGTGAACATGTGTACTTTGTGGCTATTGCATTCAAAATGACTGAGCGAGTAGAGCGATGAATCTGCATCAAATTTTGTATTAAGCTTAAACATTCCACCATGGAAAGGATTCAGTGATTCAGAAGGCTGCAGCTACAGAAAACTGGTGACTGGCAGCTTCATCATGACAACACAACTGCTCAATATCATACGTATTTCACAAAGAGATTTTTGACAAAACATCAAATCACCCAGGTAACTCAGCCCCCTTGCACCCCAGGCTTGGTGCCCTGCGACTTCTGGCTTTTCTTAAAACTAAGTCACCTTTGAAAAAGAAGAGTTCAGACCATTGATGAGATTCAGGAAAATACAGCTGGGCAGCTCATGGTTAATGGGAGAACCCTGTGAGGACCCAAGATGCCTGCTTTGAAGGGGACTGAGGCATCATTGTCTATACATGATGTTTCTTGTATTTTGTATCTTCTTCAATAAAGGTCTCTATTTTGCACATTATGTGGCTGGATACTTTCTGAACAGACCTTTTATGCTAATTAAGAGTGGTGAGAGCAGTCATCCTTGTCTTGTTCCTCATCTTAGTGGAACAGTTTTCATCTCCCACCCATTCTATGAAGGTGGAGGTGGAATCGAATAATGAAGCTCATTGGCACTTGTGATACTAGAGAGTCCCTGCAGTTTCCTACCCATTTGGCATGTTTCTTGGGGTTAGTATGTTTTCCTTTATGTGCCATCTAAGTGCCCTGTAAATCACTGTTTTCTCACTGCATCCCAGGGCAGATGAGTGTGTATATGGGCTGCTAACTGCTGTCTCTCCTTACAGATATTTCCGCAAGGGTGGTAGGGCTCCCGTGGTTACCATATCTCCATCTCTTCTAACCTACCCGTATGTGGTTTTCCTCTGTCTCTCATTTACTGTGCAGAGGATGTTCAATTAGCTCTCATTTTTTCAGGAAGAATTACTTTATGTATGGGCGTGTACTGATGTGCTGTCTTCTTTCCACATTGCCGTCTTGGTTCTGCACTGAAAATTTTAACTATTAAGCAATTCAGCATTAGCCATAGATAGAGAAGTATTTAAATGGGAAGGTGACAAAATATTGCTTTATGTGGAGGTATTACCTGGAAGAGTAATTTTTTTCTGAATTTAGTATCTCTCTAGTGCTGGAAGTGTTGAGTAACACTGCATGCAATTAGACAAGATAAATACAGAAATAGCAGCAGTAGATCTCTTTATTTCTATCCGATTAATAAATGAAAATAATGGTTAATGTTGTTAGAGTATTTTCTATAGTGTGTTCTAATTTTTTGCATGACCTTTGCAATCTTTCCATGCTTTCTATGATGAAGATACTATTATGTTTCCTATTTACAAGATGCAAAGCTGTGACCGACAGAGGCTACGTAACTTGCCAAAGGACTCCAATAGGAAGTTGTAGAGCTTGGCAGCCAGGAATCTTGCTTAAAATTCTGAGATGTAACTTATACATCGTACTACTTCACAGAAATGACAAGAGCAGGCTGTGGTAGGAGCAATGTGTGAAAGTAAAGATGACAACAGAGAAACAGAGACAGTCGTATCCTAATCATCTAGGCAAAAATAAGGGTGTGAATTGTTAGATGCGCTATGTGATTTTCTATAGTTTTGTCTATTTGATTTATTTTGAAATTTTCTAAATATTTTGCACTCATTCCTCATTTTTTTCTTTATACATATTCTCTTTCTCACTCTGAGAAAATGAGGTCAATGAGTGGACACAGAACATTATCTTGGTTGTAAATAGTTGGCTGGTATAAATTTTAAGGTCTTCATAAAAAAAAGAGTGTTAGGTATCCTTTTTGCTTGCAGTCACATTTCAGAGTGTTTGCCTCTCCACAACTCACTGCCATACTGAGATCTATTTTTCATTAACTGGAGAATATTTCAACTCTGTGTGTACCTCGTAGAAAAGTTCTTTTCTTGGCAATCCAGGAACAGAACATCTCTAATTGGAAAACAGTAATGGAAACTCATTCTTTTTCCCTATGGTGGTGGTATAATTTTAATACCCTAATGCATAATAATGACTCTTGAAATGCATACTTGTTTGAATGGGTCAGAAATAAAATGATGTGATATTGAGTTATAAAACAGAAATAAAGCATATTTGCTAGATAACAAAATATATAAACATGATATAATGCTAAACTGAATGAAACATTAAAAAAGGAAGTTCTTGTTCAAAATATTCCTTCCCTAGTTACATGACAGCTAATGCAGCATTCATGGTCAAATTTAACTTTTGAGACCATCTGCGCTACACAAGATATCATGAACATAAAAGCTGTTTTAAAATAAAAAGAGAACAAAAATCTTTTCCAGAAAGCACCTCCCAGCTGTTGCCAGTGACTGAGTAATCATCTTTCATTATACATGCTGTGTGGGGTATGGAGGACAATTAGAGTACAAACCTGATATTTTGAATTTGTACATCCCTTTTAAGGCCAGATCTGCTCAGTAAGGAATTTAGCCTCAGATTTCAATTGTATCTCATAAAATGTTTTGCTAAGTCACTAATATTTATTGAGTGATCATTCTAATATTCTAAAATCATGCTAAACAGGATGAATTCCAAGATTCTTATATTTATAGAATGCTAGACACTAAGCAGTACAGCTAAGCAAAATTACAACCATACATATATTACATGGTTGATTAGCAATCAAACCAAATCATTAAGTGTGTGTGTGTGTGTGTGTGTGTGTGTGTGTGTATATTTCCCCCTTACATTTCCCTCAAAGTCAAGCATCACTACCAGTTTTGGGAGTATATAAAATTATAGCATATAAGCTATAATTTTAAGAGTACAACTGTAGTACATGACTAAATGATACATAATGTCTAGAGCAGGAAAATAATATAAAATCTTTTGTAGCTCATTTCTCCATTCATACAGGATAATAGGAGCTGACTTATTGTATGCATAATTGCTCATTTCATTGTAGATATATTGTTTTTATTTGTTGCAGTTATATACTGCTGCATAACAAACTACCCTAAAACTCACAGATTTATTGTTTAAAATGCCAACAATTTTATTGTATCTCATCCTTTTTTTTTGGATAGAAGTATGCATGGGAGCAGCTAGGGGATTTTCACATCTACATTGTATAGACTGGCATCATTAGTAATGCTTATCTGATGCCAGGTATGAAAAGAATGAAAGAAAAAATGAAACATTAACTTGGAAGAGAACTAGAAAATTAGGATTTAATTCAGTTTGTGGGTGTCAATTGGATATTGTCATTTCCATTGAAACACAATTTTTATCCCTAAAATCACACTCATTTTATCAAAGAGGCTGCATTAACTTCAGTTTCAAATTGGCCTGATTATTTGCATGAACATGACAGGAATTGTAATTGATCACATAAGCTCTTTCAAATCTGTTTTCCTGGAATTTTACAAGGAACCTTTAGATTGAACTTAGTCAGCCTTTTAGGGGAAAGAAGCCAAGCCACACAGTTACCATCTAGCTTTGCCTGCAATACCTGTAAATTTGGGTGGCTTCCTCAAGTTCTTGAGGTCCAAACTGTCTTGGGGTTCATTCCTTGCCATCTTTCAGGAAGCCAACCTTTGATCCTTACCTGAAAAGACTGCTATGTACCACATGACCAAACAAGGCACCAGACCATTTCTCCAAATGTCTTTTATTGGCTTCAAAAATCTATTTTGATTCTTTAATTCTTTCTGGTGTCATCCTGAGTTCATGTATGACTCTTTCAATCATGATATCTAGATGAAGACTTAGAAACTGATGTTTTTGCAAACAGAATATATTCTTATTGGATTTATGCAAGCAAACATATTGCTATGAAAATACTACTCATTATGAGTTGCTGAATTCTGGAGGTATTAGGTAGCAAGATAAATATAAATGCTTCAATAGTGTTTATGAGGGTTTAATTTACAAATTGTTCTAGAGAAAAGAGTTTCCTTATATTTGGAAAACAAAAAGATTTAAAATTAGCAATATTTTGAATCAATTTTTGCTTGTCTTGATTATTTGCTTGTATTTCCATGAATCCAGTTATTCCTTAGAGTTCCAAAATCTTCATTTACTTCAAAGATATGACCTACTTAGATACCTGTAATTTAAAGTAAGCCAGAGTTCTTTCCATGAACCTTTCCAAAGATACATTTGCAAATGTGTTAGAGTAAAACAATAATTATGTAAATGACAAAATTTAAAATGACATGTTTACAGATTTGATTATAATGCAATTGATAAAGAACTTTGCTTCTTTGTAAGATATAACATTTCCAAATAACTATTTTTGGTTAGTAATAATTAATATGAAATGACATAAAAGAATAATATAAAGCCCATATTTTTAGATTTAACACCCAATCTCTCTCTTTCTCTCTCTCTCTATATATACATGTATATGTACGTGTGTATATACATACACACACAAACACACACACACACCAAACACTATGCAAGGTTTTAAAACACTGTACACGACTTACTGGAAGTGTGCATTGAGCATTGGACAATTCATAAATCCCCAATGTTTGGGTTGCAAACACTAAGAATACCACTGCTTGATGCCTCAACAGGGAACCATCACTCTTGGCTTGCCCGGTGTCACTGACAGAGCACCTGTTACCACTGAGAGTTTTCTGTTTGAACCTGGCTTTAAATTTTTGCAAGTTTTGCCTAGGGCAGGTTGAAATTTCTAGAACATCTACTTTGATAAAAAATATATGCATATCAATACAAATAAAACATAGTTACTATTATTCTGCTTGGCAAAGCTTCCCATGTGATTCCAAGCATATTAAATAAGGCTAATTATTTCAAAAACTTTCCTTTTATGAAGAGAGAGAATAAATCCTTGAGGCATTCCAGGGCCCATTGGGAAAACCCAAAGTCATTTCTTGGTTAAAAGGACTTTTAAACTTGACACTTTCGGAGGGTTATCAAACAAGCTTAACTAAAAGATTATGACCTAACCTTGCTGTAAAACACATATATGTAGATATTTGATAATAATGTAAAATAACATAATCAAATTTAAAACCAGTTTTGATATCAAATAATTAGTCCAAACTGCAGTAGACTGCTTAATTTATATCAGTATTTAATTTCTTTAGGCCAATAAAATATTCCTTAGTTATGTCACCCAGAGGCAGAAAACATGCCACATGTAATACATGGACAAATACATATTACATAAAAAACACACACCTGAAGACTGAGCACATGTAGACCATACACATAATTTCAATTACTAACTTTTGCAGAGAAAGTACAAATTTTGTTCTCATTTGCTTTTGACAGCTTTAAAGAAGACTAGGAAAGGGGATGGGAGGTCCTAAATACCAAGCAAAAAGACCTGTTGAGACTCTCAAAGAAAGCTTCCAGGACTGTGAATGAGCAGTGGAAATATAGAAAGTGTTGGCTTCAATCCAAGGAATCAAGCAGCAGGGAAGAGCCTGGGAGGAGCTGCTTTGGACCTCTGAAAGGTCCGGAACCTGGTGACCCAGGTAAATGCTCCAGATAGAGGACCAGGAGTTACAGTAATGAAAACAACTCCAGAGTCAAAGATGTCACCAGAGAGAATTAGGTGGAGGAAGGGGTACTGGGGCCTGAGTGAGGTTCCTTTCTTTACAAATTTAAAACTTTTATAAGCTCCCATAAACCTTTTTGCAACTTTCACAAACTTTCTTATCCTTTCAGAAATAAGCATCTTTAGAATAACTCACTTTCAATCCTTGTCTTTAAAAATTACTTCTTCATGCTTTATGCCTTCTATTGAAATCATACAATTTCTTTCCAACTTAATTTGAACTTTTAACTCTTGGAAACCTCAATTTACAGTGATAAAAAGGAAGCAAGGGACACTCTCTAGGCTGACTTTTATAAACTCATTTCAGGACCTTTAGAAACATAGGTTCCTCTACTCGCAAACACATGCTCACTTTCAAAAAATACACCTCCAACAAAGCATAAGACATTTATTTACAACCCCAAACCCATTCTAATGCCAAAATCAGGTAGACTTAAATTAAATTGATTTGCTCAGATATAGCTAAGGTTATCCCCTTTTGATAAATATTATCTTTCCAAAATTTGTCTGGAAAAAAATAAACTGGCAAATCAGACCTCAATTTGGGAGAGGTCTGACTTTGAAATGGGAGCCTGGAGCTGAATAATGGCCCCACCCCCACTCCCGCAACCTTGAGGGAGGGAACTGGATTACAGGCTTAGGGGCTTTACGGAAGGATGGCTGCCTAGAACAGGAATGACCAGGAGAAACCCAATCTGAAGTGGGGGAAGGAGGAGAGGTCTGAGGAGGAGAAGTAGGGAGAAGAGCTGGAGTGGGTGTTAATGAATCAGGTGAAGGGCTGGAAAAGTGGCTTGAGTTTAAAATGCCACTTTCTTAATCTGCACTGAGAGGCAGGCCCTGTCCTTCCCAGGATTTAGCTGCTCCCAGGTCTCCAGGAGAATACAGAGCGTTTTGGAGATGGGATGGGGGTAAGATTTTCTGCCTCTTGGTACCCTTGTTTTTACTTAACTTGGGTACAGACAGCCTAGCCTAGTTTCAGAAGGGAGTTGCATGCAGGACTTGGGGCAGGAAGGTAAGGAATAGCATCACCCCCCCCCCCCTTGGGTGATATTTATTAAAAGAGCATGGCCTAAAGGGATTAGAGTGTGGCTCAGTTGGAAAACAAATACAGCAATTGCTCTGTAGCAAGATAGACATGAGTGGGGGAAGGGGTGGTAGAGTGAGGGAAGTTTGAACAAAGAGGCTTAGTTAGGAGAAAGAGGCCTGGGATTCTCCTCTGAAGGTTAAAATCTTGTCTCTTCTCAAGAACTAAGTAGGGGTTGTGATGGCTACAGTAAAGGTGGAGTTGGAATATAGTATTATAATTACGAGATCTGTTCATGGGCCAGACTTCCTGGTCACCCAGTTTGAACTGAGGCCAGGCCTTGTTGCAATAGAACATCAAGAGCTTAGGCTGGAGATTGGTACATCCCAGAGCCTTCAGGTTCTTACATTGACATCAAAATGGAGGCTTCTTGGGTGGGTTAATTGAATATTGCCTGTGGTGAGAACAACAGCAAATAAAAGAGAAGGATATTTCAGGGACAAGAACAACTGCTGCGGGAAGGCTTGAGAAGGGCATCCCCAACTCAGATGACCTCCAGGTCTGTGGCCAGAGCTGAGCATCCTTGAGCTTGAGGGCAGATGGAATATAAGGATATGCCTGAGAGCCAGGAGTCCTTGGGCCCTGAGAAAAGACTGGTCTGAAGGTGTGTGTAGAGCCAGGGATCCTGAGCCCTGGGAGCAGACTGAACCAGCAGGTAGATGGTTGAAATCCTGGGAAAATCATAGACCCAGTATCAGGGTTTATAACAATGAGATAAGGGGATAAGCTATCACTTTAGATAGGATGGATCCATCCCAAGATTCAGAGACTTACCCATCATTGGCCATGAAGGTGGGTAAGGAGGAGGCTGTCCACAAAGACTGGAGAGATGGAAAACAATTAGGATCCTCTCTCCAAACTTCACAGAGACAGGGTTAGGACATTAGCCCAGGCTGAGCTTCTTCTGTCCACTACTCCACTCGTCTCAAGTCTCGGGAGGCCAGAAGAGAGAGAGAAATTGAGAATATCCCTGCACGGGCCACCAAAATGTTAGGGTGGTAGGTGATGTGGACTGTGTAAGAATTCACAAAGAGAAGAAAGTGCAAAGAGCAAAAGTTTTTATTTTTACTTTCCCAAGGGAGGAAAGGGCTGGGTGTGGAGAAATGCACCAGCCCTGAGGGGTTAGGGCTTTGGGCTGCTGTCTGGTGATGGGGTGGATGTGGAGCGAGATGTTTCTGTTGGGTGGCAGCTTGTTTCGATGTCGTCTTTGCGTGCAGGGTCCCCTGGTCGTGGTGGTCTGGCCTGTCCTGTTTCCTAAGTTCCTGGTGTCTCTACACCTCCAGGGCATTTCCAGTAATTTTATACTCCCGAGGATAAAGGCTCATTAACAATTCAGGTCAGTCATGCTTTATGGGGTCCTGTCAGCTCTGGAAAAGAGGGCCTGAGAAAGGGGCTTTTGCCCCGTTACTTAGTGCTGCTGCCAAACCAAACTCTATTTCCTAAACCACTAATTCTCCCAGACAACTCTTTGATACATAGTTCTTTCTCTTTAAACCTACTATAACTGCAATTAATTTTTACTCTCAGGTAATGATCCCAACTCTTACTAAACACCAAAAAAAGTGTAATACTTGGAAAACATTTTTGACAAGCTTCCACTGCATGTCCTTCTCCTTGATTATCTGCACTTTCCTCTCTGCACAGACCAGCATTTAGGGTTCATGCCTCTGTTTGTGAGTTATGTTCCATGAACCCTGAAAAGGTTTCAGGGTAGTATTCTCTCTCTCTCTCTCTCTCTCTCTCTCTCTCTCTCTCTCTCTCTCTCTCTCTCTTTCCCTCCCTCCCTCCCTCCCTCTCTGCTAGCAGCATTAGAGCAGGTTTGTGCATCTATTTTGTTTATTGTTGCATCCCCAGAGCCCATAACAGTACTTGGAACATAGTGGTTACTCAGTAATGAGTGAATGAAAGATAAAGTGCATAAAATAGAATGATAGACCAGTTAAATATAATAGTGTCATGTACTATTTAACCTGTCAAGGGTTGAAGGAAATGATTACTCACTCCCATGATACATAGAATATGAAATTAAATATTTCTCAAAAGCAGGCTTACAAAAGGATCATGGATTCATGGACTTAAAACCTTAGTATATAATCTTGTTTATAACCTCCTCTAAGTCACATGGAATGAATTGATATACAATAAATCCTCTGTCTACATAGTGTTGAGTGAAAAATTGAAACCAAGTAATTAGACACATTATAATGAGTCTTTATGTTTAGAAAATTGTGTGCTATTTCAGTTGCATACATGAAGCACTCCTATTTGTGCTTGGTGTACGGCTACTTGTCTGCCACTCTTGTAGTCTCCATATGATAGAACTGGTCAAGAACAACTTTTTAAAGATTATTTATTATTATTGGTCAAGTTTAGCACTAATGACTACATATTGCTCTCAGCAGAACTACTCTCCCCCAAAGTCATGTTTGATTGAACACTGAAAGTGTATCTAATTCATAATTGATGAGCCACTTACTGATGAAGTAGCCTGACATCGGAGTATTAATGAGTGTCATCAGGTGGCTTCTAAAGAGGATATATAGCAATCAAGATTTGGTGTTATGCAATGAAAAAGTAAAATGGTTTGTGTTTATATTAATCATTTTATTTATTCACAGCCATATATTTGACTAAAAAGTCTCCCAAATGGAGTTTTTCTTATAGATAGATGAGAGAGAGGGGGGAGGGGAGGAGAGAGAGAGACAGAGACAGAGACAGAGACAGACAGAGAGAGAGACGTAATGCAAGCTGCCAGGAAAGTAACAAAAGTCATTTCCTTGCTTGTGATATCAAAGCTACAACATCTGTTTGCTTCACCTGCTGAAAAGAATCCTCCAGCTTGTACTTTATGGTTAACGAGACTGAACACTTTCAAACACATTTCTCTAGTCCACCCAACCTGTAAATTAAATACATCAGCAACACAATTATTGCATTGTGCTCTTTTCACAGGTATAAATCACATATAAAAGAGTTGCAGTGCTGAGCAACAGAAACTGTAATTTATGTTTTACTGTCAGGGCCTGAAACTTCACAATGCAAACCTGTGCTACTGACGTTGAAAATAGGTTCCCTGGCTGCAGTGACGAGGTGATCTCAGGAGCAGGCAATAAATTGAACTAAAAAACAGTGATATTTTGTGGAAGCTTTTTCAAAACTTGTTTCTTTTCCTTGTTTTATGTATAACTTTAATGGAATGTCCATACCATTTTTTACAGTTTAACATTTGGATTACACAATAATTTTTAAATAAAAATTTAGGAAACTAGACACAGAGAAACCACAATAGTAGTCAATTCTAAAATCACTTATCAGACAGAGTCATTATAAACAATTGAAGAATATATATATGTATATGTATATATAGATAATTACAGATGTAGTATAGATTTGATGCAGAGAATATTAAAAAAGACAAAATACTAAGATAATGAGATATAGCACCATAAAACCAAAAGTCAAGGATTTTAATATTTTGACAATTCTGGTATTTTTCTTTTTCTTGGGATTTCCTAAGTAATTATTTAGACTGAAAATTCATATTTTCTTTCACTTCTTCTCTGTCTCTGTCATTGTCATTAATGTGACAAGATCCTTGCTTAATATTTTTCAAATAAATGCTACTGTTCTTATTCATCTGATTTCTTTTCACCTACTATAATAATTTCTATTTTTTAATTTCTCTAGGTTTGCTTTATTATTACTTTATATACTGAGCTACTTAGCCCTTTAAGTTTTTATTCAGTAATAAAAGTATATACAATTTTAAGAAAGTTATATATTCAACATCTTAGCTTATTTTTCTATTTTGCAGGTTTGATGTTTTGTCTCACATTTTTAACTCCTTAACACATTGTAGCACACAGTAGGTTTCTAAATCATTGTCTCAAAGTTGGATTTTTCATTAATGAAATAAATTAGCTTGCCAAGCATTTCTAGAAGTGGGGTTAAGGATAGTGATTCTCAGACCTAGCTGCATAGAATTGCCCGATACTCTGGCGCCAGCATTTGATTCTGCTATAGTTCATTGGTATGAGACTCAGACATGGAGTACTTTATATTCCCTAGTGGTTCTAATATGCAATCAGGATGGAGGACTGTTCAGTTTAATGGCACAGATTTAAATCAGAATATTGACAAAACAATTTGGACAGTGAAGGCCTAAAAGTATAAACAGGTTGTTGCTACAATATTTAATTTAATTTCTGACCCATGATTTATTTAGACCATTTTTTGGAATTTCTTAAAAAGGTTATTTATTTATTTTTTAGACAGAGGGGGAAAAATATCTATGTGTGGTTGCCTCTCGTTGCACCCCCTACTGGGGACCTGGCCCACAAGCCAGGTATGTGCCCTGACTGAGAATCAAACCAGTGACCCCTTGCTTCACAGGCCAGCACCCAATCCACTGACCATACCAGTCAGGTTAGGCAGTTGTTTTTTTAATTTTCTAATATCATTAGTTTTCTATATTTAATGTGAGAATACAAAATTATTTCCATTAATTAAAGAGTACTGTTGGTCCGTGAACAACATGGGGGTGAAAGGCACCAAACAATAGCAAAGTTGAAAATCTACATATAACAAATTAACTTTCCACGTATATAGACTGACGACCACAAATTGAAAATGTAGTTTTCCTTCAACAACATTGGTTTGAACTACGTGGGTCCACTTACAAGCTGTGCAGTTCAAACTCATATTGGTCAAGTGTCAACTGTCCTCTGAAAATACACAAAAGCATTCATTGTCCCTAGGTGTGGATACCAGGTTCCATCAAGTTCTTTTAATTCATCTTTCTATCATTTATTTTCAGGATTTCACAATGTGTTATACCAGGGCCCCAAAACAGTTCCATCCCTCTTTTTCTTACTATAATTTATTGCATGGTAAGTACTATATTATCCAGAAATACAAATGGCAAAATGTGCCAAATAAAAAACTAGCACTCATTTAATAGAACATCTATAATTTACCCTGGGTGGGCATAAAATTCAACATTTAATGAAATAAAAGATCACAGGACTACAGATTCATATTCTGATCAGTGGATCTGGCTTAAGGTCCTATAGTCTCTATTTTTAAGAGCCTAAAAAGTGATGCTGATATGGATCCAAAGAGAAGAACCATAGTCATTAGGGGGAAAAACCCACTGATTTATTATGACTAATTCAAATCACAAGCTCTTATTACAGTAAGTGGGCATCAGAGACAAGTCCAAATACCTTCTCTTTCAATGAGGTATATAAAATTGCTCTTTTTCAACTGGAAAAATGTGAATGTATCATTTACATATTTTGAATCCCACATTAGCTATCTTTGCTATTTACCAAAATTTTTTAAAAACTGATTTACATGACATTTTTATTAGATTTTCTAGTTGTTAATAATTCTCTGCTATTATTATCAATTTTGCTTTAGGATGTTTTAGGTATCAATATTTTTGTTGAAAATTGAGAGGGGTGCTTTCATTGGTTATGTTCCATTTATTATCTTCAGTTATGCCCTTACCTCTTAGATATTTATTTCATCTTAAAATAATTTTTTATCAGAGCACCTAAAAATATAAAGTAAATATTGACAGATCTAAGGGAAGAAATTGATACAATACAGTTATAGTACAGGGCATTGATGTCCCATTTTTTCATCAGTGAGGATATTATCTGAATAAAATCAATGATGTAACTTTGGCTATAAACAACACATTAGACTAAATGCAGAACATTCCCTCCAAAAGCAAAGAATACCCATTCTACTCAAGTCCATGTAAAACATTAGGCAGGATAGATCATATGTTAGTCCACAAACAAGTCTTAATAAATTTAAGACAAGTCATACCAAACATCTTTTTTGATGAAATGATGCAAACCTAGAAATTAATTTTTACAAATATGTGGAGATTAAAGAACATGATATTGAACAACTAAAGGGTCAATGGGAAAATCAAAAGGGAAATTTAAAAAAAGATCTTAAGAAAAATGGAAATACAACATATCAGAACTTATAGGATGCTGCAAAAGTAGTTCTAAGAGAACACTTTATAGCAATCCATGCTTACATCAAGAAACAAGAAAAATCTCAACTAAATAACCTGACACTACATCTCAAGGAAACAGAAAAAGAAAAACAAATAGAGCCCAAGGTTTGTAGAAGGAAGCACAAAACAAAGATCAGAGTGGAAATAAATGAAGTAAAAGTTAAAAAGACAATAGAAAAGATCAATAAAACTAAGAGCTCTTTTTTAAATGTAAAATTGAAAAGCTTTTACCTAGCCTTTCCAAGGAAAAAGAGAAAGCTCAAACAAAATAACAATGAAAGAGGAGATAGTGCACCTGATAATACAGAATTACAAAGGATCATAAGAGACTACTATGGACAATTATACACCAATAAATTGGACAACCTAAAGGAAATGGATAAATTCCTAGAAACATAAAAACTACCTGACTAAATCACGAAGAAACTGAAAATTTGACTAGACTGATGACTAATACAGATTAAATTGATAATGAATAACATTTCAACAGAACCAGATGGTTTTACTGCTGAAATCTAAAAAAAATATTTTAAAATATTAATGACAATCCTTTTCAAAATCTTCCAAAAATTAGAAGGGGGGGAGTGCCAAACTCATCACCCTGATAACAAAACCAAACACAACACAAGAAAAGAAAATTATAGTCCAATAATCCTAATGAACATATATTCAAAATATAATAATAAGATATTAGCACACTGAATTTAACAATACATTAAAATAATCATACACCATGATCAAGTGGCATTTATTTCAGGGAGGCAAGCATAGTTCAAAATCCACAAATCAATCAGTGTTATACATATACTACATTAACCAAATAAAGAATAAAAATCATCATCTCAATAATGAAAAGTTGCAGGGTACAAAATCAATATAAAAAATCTGTTTCACTTCTATATACTAATAAGGAACTACTAGAAAGATAAATTAAGAAAGCCATTCCACTTAAAATTGAATTTTAAAAAACCTAGAAGTTAATTTGACCAAAATGGTGAAAGACTTATACAGTGAAAATTATAAGATATTTAGAAAAGAAATTGTAAGAGACACAAATAAATGGAAAGATACTCAGTGCTCATGGACTGGAAGAATTAGCATTTTTAAATGCCCATATTATACAAAATAATCTATAGACCTGATGCAATACCTATCCAAATTACAATAACATTTTTCATGGGAATAGACCAAACTCCTAATATTTGCATGAAACCACAAATACCCCAAATACCAAAGTAATCTTGAGAAAGGAGAACAAAGATTGAGGTAACATGCTTCTTGATTTCAATCTATACTCCCAAACTATAGTAATCTAAACAGTATGGTATTGATATAAAAACAACATATTGATCAATAGAACAGAAGACTGTAAATAAACCCACACACATATAGTCAGTTAATTTACAACAAAAGAACCAAGAATATACTATGGGAAGTTATCTCTACAATAAAGGGTGGAGGGGAAATTACACTGGACTAAAGGTTTGAACATAAGACAAGTAATCATAAAACCCCAATAAGAGATATAGGTGGTAAGCTCTTTGGCACTGTCTTGGTGTTGGTGTTTTGGATCCAACAACAAAAGCAATGACAATAAAAGGAAAGATAAACAAGTGAAACTCCATCAAACTGTAAAGCTGCTACATAATAAAAGACTCCATCCACAAAATGAAAGGGAAACCTATGGAACAGTAGAAAAATATTTGTAAATCATAAATCTGATAATGGGTCAATATTCAAAATATATGAGAAACTAATACATTTCCATAGTGAAAATTAAAAAAACAGAGCAATTGGATTTAAAAAAATGAGCAGAAGATCTGAACAGGTATTTTTGCCAATGAAACCTACAGGTGTCAACAGTTTCATGAAAAGATGCTCAGCATCACTAATCAGCAGGGAAATGCAAATCAAAACCACAATGAGATATCACCTCACACTTGGTAGAGCACCCATCATTGAAACAGAAGAAATGATATAATTTGGCAAGGAGGTGGAGAAAAGGGAGTCCTCATGCATTGTTGGTGGGGATGTAAATTACCGAGATCACTATAGAGAACATTGTGGAGTTTCTCAATACATTAAAAATAAAACTACAATGTGATTCAGCAATCTTGTTTTTGGATATTCATTCAGTCTTTAAGTTAGTGATTTTTTTACTGCACCCCATATTCACTGCACCCCATGTTCACTGCAACATTATTTACAATAGTCAAGACATAGAAGCAACCTAAGTCTCCATGAATGCATGAATGGATTAGGAAAATATGGTATATATACACAGTGGAATATTATTCATCCATAAAAAAAAGAAGAAAATTTTGTTGTTTGCAACAACATAGATGGATCTTGAAGGCATTACACTACATGAATTAAGTCACACAGAGAAAGACAGAATCCCTGTGGTTTTACTTTATGTGAAATCTGTAGACAACAACACTAGCAGTGGTAACAACAACCAAAAAACCTTATAGATAGAGACAAAAGATTGGTGGTTGTTAGAGAATAGAGTTGGGGTGGGCAAAATGAATGGAAAGGGTCAAAAGGTACAAATTTCTAGTTATAAAAAAATGAATCACAGGGAGATAATGTAGAACATGACTGTAGTTAAGAATAATGCATTTTATGTTTGTAACTTGCTAAGAGAGTAAATCTTTAAAGTTGCCATCACAAGAAAAAAATCATTTTTGCTCTATCCCTCTACCCCCTAAATATGGACGTGGACAACAGTGTGGTGATTGCTCAGGGGGAAGGAGGTATAAAGGATCTACTAAATGGTAATGGAAAAAATGCAATCACATTTTTCTGAAAAAGTTGAGAAGTACACTTGCTCCCTGAAGAACATGGGATTTAGGGTAACTGCACAAACATCTGCAGATAACTGATTCCGCCACAACTTAACCAATAGCTTACCTGAGTGGAAGCTATACTGATAACATAAACAGTTGATTGATGCATAATCTGCATATTATATGTACTATGTATTATTATCACGATGGAGTAAGCTAGAGAAAATAACACTTTAATAAAATCATGAGGAGGTATGGGGGAGGGGAAAGGTGGGAAGGTTGAAAAAGGTGCAGGGATTAGACAAAGAACATACATGAATCGCCATGGACATGAACGACTGTGCAGGGATTTACTGTGGGAAGACAAAGCTGGGGGCGAGGGGGATGAAAGGGGACACCTGGGGCAACTGTAATAGCATAAACAATAAACAATTTTAAAAAAGAAAGTCATAAGGATGAGAATATAAAAAATAAAGAAAAAAATTATAACTGTTATGATGACTTACTGTGAGATCATTTTTCAGTATATATGCATATTATATCATCACATTGCAAGCTTAAAACTACTATAATGTTATATGTCAATTATATTTCATGAAAGTTTTTAAATGATTTCTGGTATCAGTTTGGAAGACCTAATTATAGAAATATAAAATATGTCTTAAAATCATATCAAAATTAAACATTAAGACTCTAAAACTACTTTTTTCAAAATGTATGGTATCAGTGTTTTTAGAATGAAACAATATTTCTTTCTCTCCCTTTTCCCATGTGGCACAGAGCTCAGATATTACAGTGTTCACTCTTTGCAGCTGTGGTAATTAGGCACTATGAGTTGAGATTTTACTCAGCACTCTTTGCTATCTAAAATATCTTTTGGGAAATGATTTATCCTATGCCTAGCCCAAAAGGCAGTTTTGGTTTCTGTTTGCCTTAGAATTACTAAGATTTTATCTATCAGGTTTAATATGACAGATAGTTAACATTATTTTGAGAATGCCAACATGTACGTGCAGAGACTAATCTAGTATGAAGATAACAAAAGTGTATATTTTAGCATAAAGAACAATAACGTATTTTTAACCACAGCCATATGAAATATACTTCCTCAAACACAAATACAAAGCATTTAGGCATCTTGAATGTAAGTAATACACAGAAAAATGTGCATGTATGTATACTTATTTATTTTTTGCAGGATTCTCAACTGATTATATTTCCATTGTAGTTATAAATCTAATGTTTCATTTATACTGAGTATAATATTCATTTTTACTAAAATTTACTATAGAGGTATCCAGTTTTCTATGTAACAAAATAACCATTTATCAGTTAATGTCATTAAATTAATTTAGTACTCCACACATTTTAAATAAAATGAAAATATTTCCGGACATCCATGTTAGTAAACCACATGGATGAATATATTGACAGGGTTAATTTAATTTAAGCCATTCAAGAATTGAGGTTGTACAACAGGAGTACCTTGTCTGTTTCATTAAAAAAAGTCTTTCATTAAAAAGAAAAGAGACAGTTTACATTTTAATATATTAATTGTTTTAGGGGAAATCTTTAAGCTTCATGCAACAGAGAAAAATAAAATAGTAGCAATATTGTTTTTTGGCTAATTAATAAACATTTTCCCCTACATTAAAGTGAAAAATATGAGACCTACAACATTATATGTGCTCTTTCCTTTCCATGCAAACTTCTCCCCAGCCTCCCACTTCCACTTCCTTATTCTTGTGTTTACAATTGTTCATTGGATTTAGTACTTGTCAACATCAGTGGGTTGACAATTGAGAAGGATGAAGCATTTGTTCCTCTGCTCAGGATCAGTGGAGAAGAATGAACTATTCAGCTCTCTTGGGATCCTTTACACCATTTTACGAAATACAGATTGAAGACAAAAATCAAGAGTTTTAGTCTGCCCTTCCTGATACTTTCAATTCTTTATTCAAATACCTAACCTAAATATGTCACCTAACTCTTTTTTTTTTTTAAAATACTCATCCAAGGATATGCTTATTGCTGGGGGATAGAGAGAGAGAACATGTGTTGAGTTCAGTGTGAGAAACAGCAATAGGTTGGTCCCCGCCCAGCATGCACTCCAGAAACACGCCCAGACTGGTGACAGCTGTCACCTCACTGCTACTAAAGTCTCATGAAAGTTCAGATATTCAATGAATATTTACTATTATGTCACAAATTTAAACATGATAATGCCAAAGCTAAATATGCTGTGCTATCTAAGGAAGCATTATATCATTACTAATATTTTTCCCAAATATCTTAAATGTTTATTGTAGGAAAGTTTAACACATGAGTCCATGAAAACTAGTTAAAATGAGTTCATAAGAACTAATTAATCAATATGTGAATTACTGAATGAGTCATGAATAAACATATATATACATATTCATATATTCATGTTTATATGTACATATATTATTAAAAATAAAAAAAGAAAATAAATATGGGGCTGGAATTAATTCACTGTCAGAATACACTTTTCTTTATAGCAGTATGTTACCCACAATATGAAAATGTGTTACTGATGGGAATCTTCAATTTTTGTTTTCTCTGCCATGGCCTATCAGCTGGTGCCAAGTGAGCATTAATGGAGAAAAGCCTGTTTTACTCAATACCATGTGATATAGTCCAAATTGATGGTTTCAAATTAATAGCTCATGTTTTATAAAAAGATACATTATTCTATCATATACCAGAAATGATAAGAAATATGTCATTTTTTCCCATTCCATTTGGTCAAGAACTAACTACAAAGGGTCTGAGAGTTGCTACAATTTACCAGCTACCAAGCTGGTCTTTCTCAGGATGCTGGGAGAAGATGGAGACATCACGTTGGTCAGAAACAAGACACTGTTAGGGCAATAGCACTTGCTGGAGGGGCAGAAGTGCAGACAGGAGGCAAATAAAACTAGGATGGAAGAAAAGTCATACAATGAGGCAATATTGCTGGTCACATTTAGTTACTTAGGGATCAATACTTCTGGGATCTTCTGAGAATAAAAAATGACTTATAGAATTGCCTTCCTGACCGAATGACGGCACCAAAATGGCACCTATGTCGTTCCCAATCTCACCCCCCCTCACCAGAACAAAAGCAACTATTTATGAAAAAGACATCTCTGAGGAAATCCTAGAGCATGGGAATGAGGATGAATGAAGTAAAACCCCCTGTACCACAGAAACCAAGGCAGACAGACCCCGTTAGAAGGGTAAGAGCCGCAGCTGCATGATGACATGTTGTACCTCCCCCAGGCAGGTGTTACACCAAGAGGTGTCCCCTTGAAGCCATGGTTGCTCCAGAGCGGAAAAGAGAGCCCAAGAATAGAGTTATAATTCCTCATGGAGAATATAGTTCCCAGAAAACAAATTAGATGTCAAAAAAACAAAAAACAAAAAACCCACACAATAGAAAATAAAGCTCCACCCATATTACAAAGATTGTAGTTTAAATTATATTTTCTTAGCTTCTAAGCATCAACAGGAAGACAGTGATTGTATAAAATTCAGTTAAAATCATCTAATAGATGCTGGATGCTAGAAAGTAGGATTTTTAAAAATAAAGGTTAACATTTTAAAGATATGAAGTACAATCAAATAGTTTTTGGTGCACACTACATTTTCTGACAGTAAATATTAGAAAGTTTCATATGAAGTTAATGTTTCTCAAATAAGGATTCTGAGTATATATAACCTTAAGTATTTTTATTCACTACTTAGTATATGATTTTAATCGTTTAAGTAGAATTATATGTAATTATATATCAATTTTTGAATATTTTATATGAAAACATCAGATAAAATATAAGTACTAAGTGATTTCATAAACTCTAAAATTTATATACCAATTACTTGTTAAAATAGATATTATATTCTGACAATTCTAGTTTAAGAATATACCTTTGTATCCCTAGAAGTAATTAAACTTCACAGAAAGTTAAAAATAGTATCTGTAAAACTGTCTTCATGATCACTGCTGTCTCTTAACTTGGCTTTCCACTGACCTTCAAAACCTCGCCCAGCTCTCTGAAAGGTATCACAAACTCATCTGTGTTTTTGAAAATATTGCTAGATGTAGGCATGGACCAAGGGATGATTCTTTTTTTATTTTGGTATTTCATAGAATTAATTTTCTTTATATAATTACATACATAAATTTGAAACAAAACTACTTACAGAACAAAACACAAAATGTATAGTTTTACTGTTTTAAGAAAAAGCACACACTTATTCTCATTGTTACAAATAACCAAACTAAAACAAATATCTTAAATAACATTTTAAATATGAAAGAACAGTAATTACACACATAACACCAAAAATTGATAAATAAATGGAGGCTATGCATCTTGTCCTTGTTAAGATTTCTGTGCTTTATTATAAAGAAACGATCAATGGAAGCAGAAGTAAATATGCCATTACTTGATAACAAATTGAGAATCAAATAGTGGATATACAAAGTTTACTTAATCCCCTTCAAAATTTGAAGGTGTCATTCCTTGTCTAAGCATTTTCCAGATAGTCTCATATCTCCCAATGGTAAATGGGGAACAGAAATATTAGATTATGTTTCAAAAATACTTAGATCACCAGTTCTCTATTTTTTAAGCTATTAATTAATTTAGTCATGTCAGAAGGATTGCTTTTTTGTGGATGATGTCAATTGTTTCCTTTCACATTTTGTTTTTTAGCATGGATATTAATCTTTCTGGATATAGCTTGTTAGGATGAAGTATTAAGGGGATGAGTTCTCCTTGATGAATGCTGAAGGGCATCACAATGTGTGTATGATGTGGCATATGCCACCTGGCTGTGCTACCTTGATGCATTCTGAGAAGGCTTATGTAGCCAAATCTTTAAGCCTACCTGCAGAGTACAGGATCACATGTTAGGGAGTGACATTGAAATTTACCCCCTAAAGAAACACTCATGTACAGGTATTCCTATGGTTACTGTAAATAAACAAAACCAAATTCATAATATAACATTTCATATATGAAAGAACACCAATTATACACACATATACCAAAAAATAGATAAATAAATAAATAGGGGGTACCTTGACATTATTAAGGTTCAATACTTATTCTAAATAAGTGATCAATGGAAACAGAAGTAAAAATGTCATCACTTGATAACAAATTGTGAACCAAATAGTGGATATACAAAGTTTCCTTAATCTCCTTCTAAATTTGGAATGTCATTGTTTCTACTCTGAGTATTTTCAAAATTGTCTCTTTTCTCCCAATGGTGAATTGGGATAAATAATATTCAGGTGAAAACCATGTATAAATTTTCTTCTGAAGTGAGTGTTACATTTTCTCTTTTATTGAATTCTAAAAATAGGATTTAAGCCATAGGAAAACATAACTATCAATGATGAATTTAGAACTCTTTTTATTTTTGCTATCTCCTTTTTTTGAAGCAGAATAAACAATTAAATAAAACACATAGTTCATTTGAACAAGGCAATTGCAACAGGACAGATTCCAGATTAAATGGTTTTGCGGGACTCACATTGTATGGTTGTCCCAAAGATGATGGTCCGGGGTCCAATCACAGTTGAGCTGCCAAGACAGAGCAGGAACATGCAAGTTAAAGAAGGGAGCTGACCCAGGCCTTCATGTGAATACATGAGGTAAAATAAAGTAAAACTATTCTACTTTACAAATAATTATGGGCAAGTATTGAAACATTCCACAATTTTAAAAGATGGATAACCTTAGAACACAGTAAAATTTCTAAATTTATTGCCTATGTAATAATTTATTATAATAGATTTTAATTAAATATGTTTTATATTTGTGGTCTGTCAGGATAAAGTCCAGCCATTGTTAATAGAATGAGTATGGTTTGCACAACATCCATGTAACCTGGAAGCCAAGGGGAGTGGACTAGAATGTGCATGCATGAACAATGATGACTTCACTTTACAAATCAGGGGGGGCAGTAGATGACATGAGTGTGTGTACACTGTGTGGCCATTGCATTCAAAATGACTGAGCAAGTAAAGCAGAGAATCTACATCAAAATTTGCATTAAGCTTGAACAGTCCTCTGTGGATATAATTCTGATGATTCAGAAGGCTTTAGTGTATGATACAATGAGTGCAGTCAAATAAAAGTGTGGCACAAACATTTCAAAGATGGCCAAGAACCTGTTGAAGACAATCCACATTCTGGAAGGCCTGCAACAAGCAGAACACCTGAGAATGTTGAACGTGTACAGGCTGCAATCAGCAAAGATTGGCCACCAACAATGAGAGAACTAGAAGCTGACCTGGGGGTTCCAAAAATGTGTCTGAAGTTTTGACCTAGAATTTTGACATGAAACATGCCCTGGCAAAATGTGTTCCATGCTTTCTACTACCAGAGTAGAAGGGACATCGTACTGTAGTAGCTAATGATGCTGGGAGAACTGTGTGAGGTCCTAAGGTGCTTACTTTGAAGGGGACTGAGGCATCATTATCCTGTGTACAGTGGTTCTTTTATCTTGTATCTTCTTCAATAAAGGTTTCTATTTTTCATATACATGGCTGAATATTTTCTGGACAGACCTCATATAAATTATACATGCTTTATTTATATAACCATTATATATTTTATATAGAAAAAGGAATAAATATCATATAAATTAAGTATGTTGATTTTGTTTCCTTAAGCAAGCATGCCCTATGTGGCTTGCAATAAGGATATTCTTCCTTAGTATACTAAATCAACTGATATAAACCAATATTTTTCTGGCTTTGTTTAATCGGGACTTTATCAGTCAATACTGAATTAATTTGTTAGTAAAGGGAACTAAAAGGCAAAACCATACACACTGATCTTTTGTTTATATGTTAATTATTTGGCTTATCATTGAAGCCCACAAAAATTAGTTGTCTCTGGAAAGTTCTATTGCATAACTTACAACATTGAAATATTTTTAAAAATTAGAATATATATTTATGCAAGAAAAATCGGATCCCATCTATATTTTTTCTTAATGCCAGCCACTGCAGACTGAGTGGTGTTTCATGGTTGTTAAATCATTTGATAATTATGTAAAATCACATTAATAACAGCTAGGTATTCATGAATAAACTTAAATTTTCACATTTTGTAGTTAAATACTGGCACCCAAATTCAGGCAAACGTGGCTTTAAAATTAGGCTTTATGAGGCATTATTTGTCAGATTTTTACAACTTCCTTAGATTCTCTACACACCAGTGTCCTCAGCCATAAAATGAGAGAATTATGGTAGCTCAGTATTCACTTGAGTTGTGTTTGTTAAAGGATACAATGCATCTAGAGCACTATGTGACTGCTTGGCAGAGAGTAAGTGTCCAATAAATCTTAGTTTATCATTTTTAGTTGCTTACTTTCTACATAAACTTTTACCAAAGAAATAAAATGAGATACTGAAAATGTCACATGATGACTCACCAAAATACTCTGTTTAAATGAACTACTTTAGTACAATTTCCTCTAAACACTATATTCAGTGAGTAAAACAATTTAATTTGAACTGGTCAAAATTGATTGGCTTACTGGAGCTTGTTCTTATACAATTCATTTCTTGTAACAGTTGTTATGTGGTCATTCATAGAACATCAATTAGTGACCCAAAGAGGTAATTAATTGCAAATGACAGCAAAAGGATAATCCTAGCAGTGTTATGGATTTAGCGACAAGGAGTATAGAGGTTTCACGAGACCTCATAGTCACATTGCATTTTTCAGAGTGACATTTAAAGTTTATTAAAGATGACTTGGGGAAACAATATGCACTTACAATCTCTCTCTAAAATATTGGAAAATTGATATATACACATGTGTGTACAATGCTATGGCATCTTCCAATGCAAAATAAATCAAGTTAAAGTTTTCCTAGAGATTTGCATAGTTGACCTAGTCAATCAGCAGCTTGATTACACACTTAAATCAATGAAAGCCTAAATGAATACACTAGAAAAGAGCACAAAGTGGAGTTTGAAAACCTGAGAATAATGTTTAAAGAGTCCTTGAACACACAATCTGATGGTCTTAATAAAAAGACCAAGTTATACAGGGTCTGGCAGAAGTAACAACTGCTTGAGTGTGGTTGGTAGGGTAATAATACGGGTGTAATAATTTATCATTTTAATATAAACATTTCACCTAAAATGTCACATGGTGTGCTCAAGTGTGATATTGTTGTGTTACAAAATTGCATGCTTATGATTTTGTAATAAAAGATTTTGTAATAAAAAGTAGCATAATTTGTGCCAGACCCAGTATGTAGAGTAATGGCTGTAGATCCTTGCTTCTATGGGCTTGAGGGCATAGCAAGAAGTATGAGAACACTGGGAAGAGTGCTCTAGGACAAGAAAATGATTGTAGGAACATCCCTATGGCAGCCAGCTTAAATTCCATCATTGAGAATTTTAGTCTATTTGCCTTGCCTAAGTCAAAGGACCTGAATAGACACTTCTTCAAATAGGACATACAGATTGTCAATAGACGTGAAAACATGCTTAATATCACCAATTGTCAGAAATGCAAATTAAAGCCACAATGAGGTATCACCTCACACTTGTCAGATGGCTAGCATCAATAAATCTACAAACATCAAGTGCAGGCCAGGATGTGAAGAAAAGGGAACCCTTGTGTATTATCGCTAGAAATGCAGACTGGTGCAGCCACCATGGAAAACAGTATGAAGACTCCTCAAAAAATTTAAAATGCAACTGTCTTATGACCCAGTGATCCCACGTCTGGATCTATATCTCTAAAAACCCAAAACACTAATTTCAAAGAATATATGCACCCCTATGTTCATTGCTTCATTATTTACAATAGCCAAGCATTGGAAGCAACCCAAGTGCCCATCAATAGATGTGCCAATGAAAAAGTGTTGGTACATATACACAATGGAAAATGACTCAGCAATTAAAAACAATTAAAATTTACCATTTGTAACACTGTGGATAGACCTAGAGAGCGTTATGCTAGGTGAAATAAGTCAGTCAAAGAAAGACATCAAATGCATAATAGCAACTTGATAAAAACATGCACAAGAATAATGAAATATAAGAAAGTATAGTTTAAAATCATCAGCAAACATAAAGCAAGATAGAAGCATGACAACTATGCACAAACATTGCCCCATGTGTAGACATAATTATGACTCCTATTAACAGACAGGACTCAAAAACATCTATTTACATGAGGTCTTAAGAAACAGATTTAAAACCAATAATAAAGGAAGGTTGAAAATGAAGGGTTTGTCAAATATGTACCAAAACAAAACCAGAAGCGGCCTTGTTAGCATCATACATGAACATGCTGCAGTCGAAGGTTAGAGTTATGAAACTGAAGAAAAATATTTTGTCATGATAAAAGACACACTTTACAAAGAAGGTGGGTAAAACAGCAATGACATATAAATAGAATAGCTTACAAGCTAAATTTGCAGAGAAGAAATCATTAGAAATGCAAGGAGAACTTCATGGGGTGGAGGGGGAATTTTAAAACAAAACTTCAATAAAAGAGAAAGAGGTAGGCAGAGAATATGGAGATGCCCTTAGGAACTGGCAGCTGATGTTTAGAGTCCCAGAGGATCAAACATGAACAGGGAAGAAACAGCCAAGTTTACCTGCCAGTTCAGATGATCAGTATGAAATCCCTGCATAAAATCTCTTTAGGGATGTCGGAAATAAAAAACCAAGATACTGAATACCCATTTGCAGTGTGCCAAAAGCATACAAAGAAAACACTGGTAGGCACTGTAAAAAAGCTGTGCTGCCTTCAAACAGAGATGCTGTATTCTTTTCATACATTAAATAAGCTCTATCCTTGTAAAAAGACAGTATACAGAGTGAAGTATCACAGTATATTCCTACCATAGTTAAACTTATAGTCAGTTTTACAGACCAATCAGTGTTTATTAATATAAGTACATTTTTATTTTAACATGCTTTGTGTTCTCACAGGCATTGTAGTAACAAGATACTTTCTAGAAGGATCTTCTGTAATTCAGACATACTCTTCCTTACTTCTATTGTGGAGCAGCAGTTTAATTTCCCCTTTGTAGTCGGGATCAATCACTGCAGCCAGCACAGTAACTCACTACTTTGTTGATTCAGAGGCAAGAGAAATCCAGGCTGGCTGGTGACAGTCTTAATTAATTTCCAGTTCAGTGAAACCACTGAAGTTTCTCCTGGTGGAAGCTTTCCTCCCTTTGGAACTAAGTTTTTGGCTAATAGAACATAAAGTCAAGGGAACAGGAAACAAAATTTTGCCAGTGAATCACTAGGGATCATGATGAGTGGTACCAGATCTGTTTCCATCTCTTGGTTCCTGGACCCATGAAAACTGGCTATTGGAGAAATAGCAAATCACTGACCACAGCCCACATATCAGTGTAAAATTGCACATCAGCCCATTTTTTCTTTCAAGTAAAGTAAACAACCAAGTTCAGTACTTGAAGTTCTGCCCTCTGTAGGATTTCCCTTCATCACTGTCCTCCAGGGATGTCCCAGAAAATGGCTGTAGTACTGCTGCCTGTCCACTTTCAGGTGGTAACTGCATACCATGCAGAAGCATCTGCAAATCAGTCTGAGTCCTTTCTTCCTCTGTCAACTGATCCGAGGGATCTCCCCATGAGGCCTTAGAAGCAAGCTGGGAGAGACAAGGAAGTATAGCAGGAGTGGGATGATGTGCATTTGGATCATTTTATGTAACTTGTGCCTTTAGGACCTGATAAAGTATATACAACCTCTATTTGATAATGGAGTGTTAGCTGTGCATGCCCAACTTGATGGCTTGGTGGGTCAGATAATACCAGCTCATAATGGGTATCCTGCATATCATGGTAATTTGGTGGCCCATGGTCAAGCACTCATTCTCTACTAAGGCTCAGTAGCAGGCAAAGAGATATTTTTTAAAGGGAAAGTAGTTGCCTGAGGAAGATGGCAGACCTTTGTTCCAAGATCCTAAGATTCTGCACTGATTCTCATACAATGACTGCCAAAGGCTCCAAACAGCATCCCTATAGGTCACTGACACTCCAGCATCATTGGATCTGCTGGGTCATATATATGATATGTTTGGAGAAGTTTTCACAGCAGTATAGACCTCTTCCAGAGACTTTTCTTACTGGGTACCCCATTCAAAACTTGCAGCTTCTTAAGTCATTCAGCAGATGTGCCTGAGGACACACCCAAATGAGGAATATGTTGCTTCCAAAATCTAAAGGGGATTTTGTACCTTTTCATTGCTGTTGTAAGAGGGACCAGATGCAGCAATTTATCTGTGGCAGGTCTTGGCCTGCAAGATCCATGTATGTTATGGCTGCTAGAGAACAAATACACACGGATTATAGAAGTCCTGTGGAGAAAAAGGGACAGCATGGCCACTCTCTGAGAGAGAGGGGGCAAGAGGGCCAGAGCACCCAGTCCCTTCCTAGACAAGCTTTTATTGCTTTTCTGGGTACTTTACATGGAGGGAAATCCTCATTTACTATGCACAGGTTCACTGCAGGGTATTACCTTTTACAGATAACAAAGGAAAGCACGCTGCTAATTACTTAAAAGAGAAGGATGTTGCAGACCAAGGGGAAAAGTGATCAAACCTGTCACACGCCATACTTGGGAGGTTTAGCTCAGACTTTAGGAAGTTGCAGTAAGCGCTTGTTGCCTCAATTCAGGGTCAGGGAGTTTTAGCGAAAGCAAGCCTCATAGTGGCCTAGGTACAATGCAGGCCTGATTCTCCACAGGAAAACCTTTCCACTGGCCAGGTCCTGCATGCCAACTCACTCTCCACTGGTTTTCCATGTGAGTGCTGAGCTACATTTCCAGGCCATGTGAAGCGGTTCCCCACACTTATCCCTCAGTTTAAGTGCTATCTTGACTTGGCTCGCATTGCTGGATCCTTGAAATTTCATTGAAGTAAAGGGCCCCTAAATTTTAAGTCAGTTGTACTTACCAGCCTTTGAAATGAAAACATCTTGTGAATATATCTAAGAGTATTTGTTATTTCTTGATTGCTAGATCTAATAATATAATAATAATCAATGTACCTTGTGAAAGGGAAAGGTGATCAATGTCACTGCAAACTAAAATGGGAGTAAAGGTATGTTGCTGATCTTGCTAGCTTCAAGCAAACTGTTTCCAGTGAGTTTTATGCACAGTGGGAGAAAAAAATGAATTTGCCAGATCAATATTTGCTTATCAACATCCAGAGATATATTAATTTGCTCAAGCAATGAAACCACATCTGTTAAAC
Organism: Anoura caudifer; assembly: GCA_004027475.1. Lineage (NCBI taxonomy): Eukaryota > Metazoa > Chordata > Mammalia > Chiroptera > Phyllostomidae > Anoura > Anoura caudifer. Next base: position 44,440 of record PVKU01005591.1, on the reverse strand, counting down.
CAGCTGAAATTGGAGTTATCAACTGATAAAGCTTAAGATAGTATACTATTATTCCCCGAGATTTGTCTTTCTTCTGCAGAGGTTAAGTAAACCAGTTGCATGAAGATGTATGAATGATCAACCCTGCATCCTCTAGTCCTTGATAGTGAAGGTAATCTCTGCAATGCTTCCAGGAATGGGTAGTGATTTTGGTTTATGATTTTCTTAGGAATGTTGTGGGAAAAACTTGGTTCTTATTGCCAATACGATAAAGAATTAAATATCAGCAAGTCTAGTAGTATGTAAGCAAAGTTTATGAGTGATACATTCTCATGGAAGGGGGAGGCCTTGCTGAGGTGGGAAAGAAAGGTACAGGGCACAGGTAAAGGCAAGTCAAAGGCAGTAAGGTAAGGCACAGTGTTAGATCCTTTGTCCTGAGGACTTACATAGTTGGCAGAATGGGGTGAGAGAGTTACACATGGATTGGTGGATGAAAGTGGTGCCAACTCCCCCTGGGGCAATGTGACCATCTAAACATAAATATGTGTAGAGGGTTGTTTCCCAGAATTCTTATCTTGCTTCAAACCACCTTTTGTCATCCACTGTAAAACAGATAGGTGACCGTAGGCAGTTAAAGTTAGGGAAGTTAACTGAAGTTATTCATGGGCCTTTTCTTTGAATGCTGTGGACCCCCTCTTCATCCTCCTTCCAGACCTTGGGATGAATAGACAGTTTCAAGGGCTTTCTTTCTGAGATAGTGGCAATGATACATACAGAGCTTCAAGGGCTTCCCTCCTCCTGTGCCATCATGATGTTCCTTGTAATGTTCAAAATACCTGGCCATCTTATTGGACCAGGCTCAGGACAGCTGAGTTAGTGGGTGAGACATGTCTCCCCCACTCCTCCCTGCCTTGGTTTTGCTATTTACCATACCTAACAGGTAGAGGCAGTTCTAGTGAATTGTACTTGGCCTTACCCACCACAATAGCTCTCACTCCATAGTTCAGGAAACCAAAGTGTGGATTCTGCTGAGTGTTGTGTATATCTATTCCAACTATGCAACTTAGAACTTGAGAATTAATCAGAGGGTGGTTTCAGGGACCTACTGGGCTCACTTTGAGATCAAAGGAAAATACACAGTGAGACTGAAAAGTGTAATGAAATTTTTCATAGCTGATGAATTCCGGTCAAGTTGGAGGTGTAGGTAGACATGCTTCACCTCCTCGCACAACTGCAAAAATAATTACAAGTAAATTTCAAAACAAATAACACCTAAAATTGTCAGAAAATTGAGCTGTATGGAAGTCCAACAGCCAAGAATTTAAAGAAACCACATTCATCCAAATGGCTAAGAAGGGTAGAGTCACAGAGACCGGCAAAGGGGTGCAGAAACATGGTCTGGAACAGGGAGTCCATAATGATGGCAGAATGGGCAGTCCCACATTATATGATGGGCAAAATTTGGGGAGGGACACCATGGGAGTGAGCGATCCCAGCTCCAGGACAGATTGCACAGCCCAGAGTTCCAGGGAGATAAACCCTATAACTTCTGGCTGTAAAAATCAGTGGGAGTTGAGGCAGTGGAAGAAACTGCTGGATTTTCAAGAGAATCTGTTTCAAAGGTCTTCACAGACTTAGAGTGTGTGCAAACCCACCCATTCTGGAATTCGGCAGTAGAGCTAGAGCAGGAAGGGCACTGGTAGCACACAGAAAATGGGTGGTATGACAAGAAATGAGGTGAGTGCTGAGCAAACCTCCAGAAGACAGGCCGTGGCATTTCCTTCTCTCTGAGCTACAAAGTGGTGAAGTGGGTTGCCACACCCTGGTGATTACCTGAGGCTCCAATCCATACAATTTACAGGTTCCTTTTCTACCATAAGCCATGCTACTGAGACAGAGTGAAAACAGCTCTACCTAATACACAGAAACAAATACAGGGAGGTGCCAAATTGCAGAGACAAATAAATATGGCCCAAATGAAAGAACATGACAAAACCCCAGAAAAAGAACTAAATGAAACAGAGATAACCAACCTATCAAATGTAGGGTTCAAAAGACTAGGGATCAGGATGCTCAAAGAACTCATTGGGTACAGCAGCAACATAAATGAAGAAATGAAGTTCATACTAAGTGAAATGAAGAAAAATCTATAGGAAACCATCAGTGGGGGGAGGAAGCTGGGATTCAAATCAGTGATTTGGAATATAAAGAATACACATTCAACCAGAACCACAAGAAGAAAAAATAATTCAATATAAACGAGGATAGTATAAGGACACTTTGAGACATCTCCAAATGTACTGACACCTGAATCATAGGATGCCAGAAGGAGAAGAAGAAAAGCAAGATATTGAAAACTTATTTGAAAAAATAATAAAAGGAAACAGCCCGAATTTGGTGAAGGAAATAGACATACAAGTCTAGGAAGCATAGAGAATCCCAAACAAGATGGATCTAAGGAGGACCACAACAAAACACATCATAATTAAAATGCGAAAGGTTAAAGATAAAGAAAGAATCTTAAAAGTAGCTAGAGAAAAGCAGATGATTACCTACAAAGGAGTTCCCATGAGTCTATCAGCTGATTTCTTAAAAGAAACTTTGCAGGCAAAAGAGAAAGGCAAGAAGTATTCCAAATCATGAAAAGCAAGGACCTACAGCCTAGATTACTCTGTCCAGCAAAGCCATCATTGAGAACGGAAGAGCAGATAAAGTTCTCTACTACTTCCTAGAGAAGGTAAAGCTAAAGGAGTTCATCATCAACAAGCCATTGTTACATTAAATGTAACATGAAACATTAAAGGGACTTATTTAAGAAAAAGAAGAAGATTAAAGCCATGAATATCAAAATGGCAACAAATTCACAGCTATCAATAACCAAATCTAAAACAAAACAAAACAACAACAACAAAAAAAATAAACTAAGCAAACATCCAGAACTGGAACAGAATCATAGATATAGAGATCTTTTGGAGGATTATCAGCTGGGAGGGGAAAGGGAGAGAATGATGGAGAAGGTTCAGGGATTAGAAAGCATAAATGGTATATACAAAATAGGCACAGGGATGTTAAGAACAGTATAAGAAATGGAGAAGTCAAAGAACTTATATTCATGACCCATGGACATGAACCCAGGAGGGTTTGCTGGAGGGAAGGGGGGTACTGAGTGGAGGGTGGCAATGGGGAAAAATTAAGACTAGTGTAATAGCATAGTCAATAAAACATATTTTAAAAAAGAGAAAATATTCATTGCTTTCTGAAACTAATTATTTTTCAATGTCTCTCCCACAGATATCATCTATATTTGCATAAGAAGTATTTTCAAGAAAAAAAGAACACTAAAATTATTGAGAAACTATTTTCTATTAGGAACTGTATTAGATCAACATGGTCACCTTTTATCTCCACAACAGCATATGAAGTTTCCCTATGTTAAAGAAATACTCAGCGCTCAGATGAAATACTGCCATTTGCGACAACATGGATAGACCTTGAGAATATCAGGCTAAGCAAAACAAGTCAGTCCCCAAAAGCCAGAAAACACATGATTTCACTCACAGATGGGGTATAAAACAGAAACTCATAGATACAGACATTATGTTGGTTACCAGAGGGAAGAGGTTAGGGGTGCTAGTAAAGTGGGTCAAATATATGGTGACGGAAGATGATTTGACTTCAGGTGGTGGGCGCACAATGCAACCATAGATCATGCACCATAGATATATCCATTCAAAACTTATATAATATTATTAACCAATGTCTCCCCAGTAGATTTAATAAAATAAAAATATACTTTGAAAAATAATTAAAACAATGTTGGTAGAGTTCATTAATTCATCCAAATCCGGGGATGGATGATTTAAATTCAAATATAACTTTGCCTCTTTGTAGTAAACACTCACTGGAGAGTAAGACTTTACGAAGTACTATGAAAAATACAATTTGAAGTTTTAACTCCCTCAGGTATCAAAATTTACCTTCTAATTAAAAGAAATTATATTTCTACATCTAAAAGTTTGGAACATAGGCATTAAAATCCTTAAGACAAAATATGATGACAAACCCTCAGGGAAACTTTTAAAAATATGTAGCTGCAGGCTAATGCTAGTTAAACTAATTATAACAACCTTTAAGAAGTCAAGAATGCTATGAAATAGAACTTCTTTTGTTTGAATATTATGATGAAATAGGCTCATCAGCATAACTCAATAAATGTAGATTATATTAAGTTGCTTACTCTAAAATGTCAGTCACCATCATAGTTGATCAATTTAAATCAATTGATATTACAAGAAAAAATTAAAATAGCAATTAAAATGTAAGTATTTTATCTTAAATTATTTAATGTATTCAAATATAATTGTTCCTTTTAAAGCTAGGTATTTTAATAACAGCACATGTATCTTATTTATATTTTACAACTTATAATTTTATTAGACTCCACATTATGCTAAATAAAAAGAGTAATAAGATACTTGACAAAATTTTATACAGTTTAAATCTTATAAATTCAGTTTCATAAAACATTAGGTTTATATTTATCCTGGCTAAGCAAAAATGCTATGTTTCATCTTTGGTCTAAAATACTTCATAACAACTTCCAGCCAAGATGGAGGCATAGGCAGACACACTGTGCCTCCTCTCACAACCAAAATTAAGGACAACAAAGATTTAGAAACAAGAAAACAACCAGAATTCATAGAAAATTGAACTGTACAGAAGTCCAAAGACCATTCATCCAGACCAGTAAGAGGGGCGGAGTCGAGGCAGGAAAAAGTGGAGGTGCGGACCGGGCACGCAGGCAGCAGCGGCTGGCAGCCCCCAGGTGCACAGGCGGTGGCTAGTGGACCCCAGGCACGGGGTTGGCAACTGTGCAGACCCACTGAGGCTGCGCAAGGTGGCTGGCTGGCCAGGTGGTCCCACATTCGTGTGCAGATAATCCAGATGAAGGGGAAGCAGCGGAAGGGACTGGAATCCAAGAGAGAGTGGAGCAAGCGCCATTGTTTCCTCTCAGATGCCGCCCCCACATACAGCGTCACTACCCAGCGACTGGGCTGTCCCGCCCTGGGGAACACCTAAGGCTCCACCCCTCACTACATAATAGCTGCGACTAGATCCCCCCACAAAAAAAGAACAGAAACAAAAATGGTTCAAACGGGAGAACAAATCAAAGCCCCAGAGCCAATTCATCTAAGAGAGGAAGAGATAGCCAACCTATCAGATGCACAGTTCAAAGCACTGGTGATTAAGATGCTCACAGAATTGGTTGATTTTGCTCACAAATTAGATGAAAAAAATGGAAGCTATAATAAGTGAAATGAAGAAAAATGCACAGGAAACCAATAGAGATGGGAGGAAAACTGGAACTCAAATCAGTGGAGTGGACCAGAAGGAAGAAAGAAACAAACAGAAAAGAATGAAGAAACAACAATTCAAAAAAATGAGGAGAGGCTTAGGAACCTCCAGGACATCTTTAAATGTCCCAATATCCGAATTATACGGGCCAGAAGGGGAAGAGGAAGAGCAACAAGTGGAAAACTTATTTGAACAAATAATAAAGGAGAACTTCCCCAATCTGGCAAAGGAAATAGACTTCCAGGAAGTCCAGGAAGCTCAGAGAGTCCCAAAGAAGTTGGACCCAAGGAGGAACACACCAAGGCACATTATAATTACATTAGCCAAGATTAAAATGAAGGAGAGAATTCTAGAAGCAGCAA
>PVKU01005591.1:0-38644 GCA_004027475.1 Anoura caudifer | reverse complement strand
GCTACAAAGGAGTTCCCATCAGACTGTCAGCTGATTTCTCAAAAGACACCTTACAGACAAGAAGGGGCTGGAAAGAGGTATTCCAAGTCATGACAGTCAAGGACCTACATCCAAGATTGCTCTATCCAGCAAAACTTTCATTTAGAATGGAAGGGAAGATAAAGTGCTTCTCAGATAAGGTCAAGTTAAAGGAGTTCATCATCACCAATCCCTTATTATATGAAATGTTAAAGGGACTTACCTAAGAAAAAGAAGATAAAAAATATGAACTGTAAAAAGACAGCAAACTCACAGGTAATAACAACCACACCTACAAAAAAAAAAGCAAACTAAGCAAACAGCTAGAACAGGAGCAGAAAAACAGAATTGGAGATCACATGGAGGGTTAGCAACAGGGGAGTGGGAGGAGGAGACAGGGGGAAAAGGTACAGAGAATAAATAGCATAGACAGTAGGTAAAAAAAAAGACAGGGGGAGGGCAAGAATTGTGTGGGAAATGTAGAAGCTAAAGAACTTATGACACATGGACATGAACTAAAGCGGGGGAATGTGGGTGGGAGGGGGTGTGCAGGGTGGAGGGGAATGATGAGGAAATACGGGACAACTGTAATAGCATAATCAATAAAATATATTTAAAAAATAAAATAAAATACAGGAACAAAAAAATAAAATACTTTGTAAGATACAGTGTGGGAACTAACGTAATTCCATCACTATTTTTTACCATGTCTTACAACAAAATGTGTTTTTAATCAAAATAATCCATAGACTAATTTAGCATATAAAATAATTTTACAAAAATCTAAAGCAACACATCTGAATCCACTTTTTATTTTCTTCTTTATGCACAGATCTTCTCCAAACAGCACATTTCTTGCAACTATGAAGTTACTTGATGTTGGTCAGGTATCATTTTTTCCCCAAACTTTTTTCATTAAAATATGACAGTTAACCTATATTAAATCTATAAAACACTGATATAACATAACATATTAAGCCTTAGGCACTTAGGCAATCAACCCTCATAAAAATAGGTCCAGATTCCCCAATCTACATGTTAGAATTTGGTGTTTTCCTGTCTCCATCTGGTGACCATATGCTCATTCAGAAGACAAGGGAGGCAATAGGTATTTACTTTGGAGGACACTGAACATGATGACCTGGATGCACATTATGGTGTTACCACAGTGCCATGTATCACCCTACCTTCTCCAAGGTGGTCTCATAATTGTGCAATGGCAGGTCTAGTTTATACGAAATGAAGACAGACAACATGACAGTTGCTCTGCGGATATAGCTTACTCATGTTATCCATGCATTATGGTATTGAATGCAACCAGTCCTAAGCACCTGTCACTCTCAACCTGGCTTTGTAGTTTGGGTGATATATCAATCCTGCACCCCACTATCATTCCTCTCACAGTTCTTTTAGGATGAAAGATGACCTAGACAGTAACCAATGGCTGTATTTTGAGCCTACATTTTGAGCCTACATTTCCTTTGGAAGGGTAAGTTTGTGGAATAGCTGTGTTTTCATCCTTTGAAATGCAAGCCTTTCTAGGTTCACCTCGAAGCTTTAACACAATTGCAGTATTCTATTTTCACACACACACACAAAAACAAAACAAGAATTTCCTGTAGAATAGCCAAAATCAGGATCATTCACACCACTGCATACTTGAAGTAAAAACACAAATAGACGTGCAACATTAATTGGACCTTTTTGTTCAAAAAGTGCTCTATTAGGGCCAACTGTGGGATTCTTCTGTTCTTCCAAATCACCATCTTAGAAACTTCTAAGGGTCTTCAATGTACCTGTCTATAGGAATTTGGATTCACCATAATGTATGTTCCAGCGTAGTCACTGGTTTTGGAAAAATCACAAGTCCCGAACTAGGAAACTGGTCACAATAACTTGAGAACTCATGTTCAGAGTACAAAGCATAGCCAACATTGTGAATGAAAAGAGTGCTGCCAGGAACCCAGAAAAACTAGATAGTAGAACAAAATCAAACTCCAGCTCTTGGCAGGGCACCCCAAGAACACTGGTGGTGTGGAGGTAGACAAAGAGCTTCTACTAGGCCAGGTTCTGGCTGAGGGACTGTTTGTGGTGAGTGAAGGAGTGGCCACAGGTGGAGGCAGCTGGGACAGAGGTGCTTCCCAGCTCAAGCAGAGCAGCCCTGGGGCAATGGAATGCTGGATGGCCAATGGCCACAGACACCTCCCTGCAGAGAGGTCTTTCAGGAACTCCAGATGTTACATGCTAGGTGCTCCAATCAAATGATACTATAATGGTGGTGATTTGCCATTTTAATGTTGATGAAAATAAGTTTCAAATTAATTAATGATTTTTAAGTAAAAAAGTAGTTAATCACTGAGCCGGGATTTAACCCATTTTTTTTTCTGATCCCAAAGCAGGTGTTATTTGACACCAATATCATGTTATCAGTTATGATTCTCCTTTTTATTCATTTAACAGATATCTTCTGAGCATTATTAAAGCCAACCACTCTTCTAAGCAATAGGAACACATTGTGAAAAAATAGGAACTCTTGTCCTCTTAAGAATGACAATCTGTATTATTCTGAGTTATAACATTATGAAATCCTGTGATCCTTAAATATTAGAGAGCATTCTTTGATATAATTTTAACACCCTCTTGAGCCACACATTTTAATAAATGTATGCATAAATCTCTAGAACCTATAGCTGAGTCAATGCTATTTTCACATTTACAATTCAATATTTCAGTAATTTCCAAAATTCAGCTGTTCAATTGTATATTTTATCACATAATATAGAGAAAAAATGAAAATGCAATTTTATGTGTATATAATTGACAATTTTAAATTCTAATCAACATCCCAAGATGCTACTTTTGTGTATAAAAATATTTCATGTGCTGTATTACTACTACTATTATATATACACACTAACAACTTTGAAATCTGTAACTTCCTTACATAACTTTAAAGTACAAAGTCAGAGTGATATCCTATTGGTAGCAAAAGAAATCTTTTTACAAAAGGGACTTAAAATATTTGTAGAGACTATCTTTTTTAAAAAATAACAACATACATAATGAAAAAATCTTTCAAAGAAGTAGGAACCTAGATCAATGCCTATTTTTCTCTTTGTATTTTTAACACCAAGTGAAATAAATACTGTTTCCCCATCAGACTCAAAGTGGCAATCAAATACACTTCAAAGGGTTCTGGTACCGTTTTTGCTTTGTTCTCAGTGACGCTGACAACAGCTGCCATGTAAAACGGATAAATAACCTTTGACTTCAGACAGAAGGCTGGGAGAACATATCCCTGGAGTTCCTTTATTTGTTGACTTCCTTACTGATTATCTGTGATACTGAAGATACTTCTTTAATCATTGATGTTCCTGTGAGGGGTTTGTTTTTCAGCAGCATCATAAATGCAAATAGAACTGAAACTCAAAGACTTGCACATCCACTTATGTGAATCTCAGTGCCCCAGAGAGTATTAGGTAGTTAATGAACTCTGTATTTTTTGGAACCTTGAATATTGTATTCTTTAAAGTTTGTGAAGATATGCCCAGAGACAATAATACCTATCTTTTGGGAATAGAGGCAATTGGCTCAAGTTACTGCATAAGCAGAATTTTCACAATACACTTATATGCTAACATCTTTTAAAAATTCATTTTAATTTTACAAGATAAGAAAAATTTTGTTAAGTATATATTCCCTGAAAGTATAAAAAGAATGCTAGTATACTCCAAACTGTTTAATATTGAAATAATAATGTTAATCACTATGCAAAATGTAACTAGTTTTAAACTTATTGGTCTCCATAAGCAAGTTATAAAGCAATTTGCTTTCTTTCCAAGGTCTCTTCAAAGTTACCCATTAGCCTGATTTGGTGTGCTTCTGGGGAAAATTCATGGGTAGGTACGCAGGTATTTCAAACCTCAAAGTAAGTGTATTAAATGAGATGAAATCATGAGTTAGTATAGTAATCAAAATGCTGAACCTCAAATATGTTAAATTCCTCTCCTTCCGCCGAACGTGGCTTCAGGTCTGAACGTCTGCACTTGATAGGAAGAAAATGTCAGCTTATTTCTCCCTTTGCCAATCCCTCCCTGATTGTTGGGCTCCATCTGTTGATCCCGCAGCCCCCATCAAAGGTTCAATCAGAAGAGAGGATAATCGGGGCGAGGAGTGCAGCCTAGTTCTATTTTGATCTGCTGGTGGCCCTTTCTCAACCTGGAAGACCTGCCCCACTGACTTCTTTCTCTGTGTTTTCCAGAAAGTGCCCCCTCCTACCCTGCCAAATTCCAAACGCCACTAACTTGGTACTGAGGTCTCCAGCTGACCTCTATGCCACGCCCTACCCTAACCCAGCTTTGGCCCGAAGAGGACACTCGTGTAGTCTTCTCAACCTTAGTGCAGCTGGGTGAGGTCCTATTAGAACCTGACGAATTCTCCCACAGCCCACATCTGACCCATAGGAGATATGTACATTTTCCCCCTGCCATCTGTACTGCCACTTCAAGCAAATAATGATATTCTTTTACCATTACATTGTTTGAATGTGTTGCAGACTCACTTCTGTCCTGTGTGAAACCTGAGAATGGGAAGGTCTGCTCTTGTTTCTCATGACACTCTTCTCATTTGGGTTAAGATGAGGATGAGAAATGCTGTCACCCCCTGACAATTTTTGCCAGTGTCGTTCTGCTTGTTTCTTTAACTGCGCCTTCAGCTTTCTACCCATCTCTTACATATCCTCAAACAGAGGATGATCTCAAAGTTCTAAACATTTGACAGCCCCTCTTTTGCAAGTTCCTCATACATCTTCTCTCACATTCTGCTGGAATTTGAGTGTTCTTGTCTGAACCTCTTCCAGTAGGGGCTATTTTGTTTTGATTTGAGGGTCACAAACTACAGCAGCACCACCACCAAGTTTACAGTATTCTGATCTTCAAAAATCCAAGAAGAGCCCATTTTATGCCATTTTCAGAAAAGGATATTTTTTATGGAATGTTTATGACCCCTTAACACCCAAATTCATATGCTGGAGCCCTACCCCCAATATGCCAGTATTTGGAAATGTGGTCTTTTAGAAGTAACTAAGGTTAGGTTAGTTAGAGTAGGGTCCTCTTGGTGGCATTAATGACCTATAAGAAGAGGAAGATTAGTCTTTCTCTCCTCTCCTCATGGTGTGTGTATGGGAAGATTGACCCTCCCATACACACACCATGGGAGGGTCATGTGAGGACACATCCAGAAAGAGGCCATCTGCAAGACAGAAACAGAGCCCCCACCAGCCCCGAATGCCCTAGCATCTTGATCTTAAACATTCTATCCTCTAGAACTCTCTGAAATCAAATTCTGTTGTTTAAGCCACCCAATCTACGGTATCTTGTTTGATACCTCAAGCCAACTAAGACAGATACAAAGTTTAAAACTCTTGGAAACTTTTCGTAATGTCCCACCTAAGCATTTAAGTCAGAATTCAAACCTAGGGCTGTATGAATGCAACCCTGATATTTTGACATAGCCCACTGTTATCACCTGAAGTTTTGGGTTTCTAGGAGATGTTTTGTGGCAATGTTTCATAATTTGTCTGCTTCTACCATAATTGTATTCATCCCTTCACTAAGTATTCCCGGCTTCTCTAAATTGGGCTGAGATTTATTTCCTTTGCCTGCCACTAGCAGTAATCCTATTCATCCTTTTGGTTTGTCTCTAAGTGCTTGCTGTTTTAGTCAGCCAATGTGGATATATACCTGTGTATTTTATATGCATGTCTGCACATTTATATTGCAATTATAACATGTTAAAATAATGCCAACTGGTATATTTGGTAAATTGCTAAAACCAAGAGCCCTGAAATTGCTGCATATACACTCCTTTGAAAGCAAAGCAAGTATTTGTGTCTCTTCTGTTAGCGACATGTGTAGACTTAAAAATGCGGTCTGATTTTTACCTATTTTGGCTTTTCAGAGGTCTTCAAGGGATCAAATGTTTTAAGGCAATTCATGTTAAGTGATATTTGATGAAATATTATGAAGACTTATATTTGTGATAAAGCATACAGGCAGGACAAAGGCCAGAAGTACAATGTACTATAATTCTATGCAGTAAAACCTGGCAGACCCTCCCCACTATTCCTTTCATTTAGGAAGCTCCCCCCCCCCCCCCCCCCCACACACACAGGAGTGTAAGGACTGCAGCAGCACCAGCCCACTGTCAGTGTTACGGTGGAACAACTCTGCTTCGAAAATCCACTCAATCTCCATGGATCCCATTAAAATGCCTACATGCTTTCTTATTTGATTACAAATGGTTTAAGTTGCTGTTAGACTATTTCAATATTCCACATATGTTCTGAGATAAGAGAAGTGTTTCATATTTTTTCCTTTAAAGATGATATTTATTTGGTATTTATCCAAGGGTATGAGAAAAAGCAACAAAAATGTTGAAAAGGCTAAGATGTAATGATCACAAAACTTATAATTAAAATATCCCTGTGAAAATCTTACAGCAGTGTTACCCTTTAGGATATGTAATATATTTCAGCTTCCTTTGATAATACTTGTGTTTAACTGACTGAAAAGAAAACATATTTTCTAGTCTCCCAAGATTAGTGTTTCAGACAAATTTCACTTTGAAAACAAAACTGATAGAGATTCTTGGTCTATAAAAAGAGTTGCTCTAAATCACTTTATTTTTGGCTGAAAATTCTCCTTCTACATATTATTTGTTAATTCTTTGTCAACATAAAAGCCCTACTGTAAATTTGATATATATATATTTTTTTTGGAATGGGATATTGTACAAATGTAAGCTATGTTTGGCACAGTAAGGACAACAAGGTCTCAATTTCATAAACAAGCATATTCAAGAAAAATTCAAGTTCAGATGCACAAATCATAGTCGTTTTCATCATTGCTAAAATGTGTCTATTTTGTGTCCTATAGTCTAGACTGCACACGTTTGAACTGTTAAAATTTAGGCACTTTATATTATGGGATAATGCTGACTGTAAAATGCTGTTTGAACAGTAAGCTGTCTACTAGCAACAATAGAAACAGCACAGCAGAAAACTGACCATATATATATGATATCCTCCTAAATGTTAAAACCTTAAAACAGTATTTATCACCCTATCAGAAGTGAGCGATAGAGGAGTCTGCTGCTGTTGTTCCATCGTATTTTTTTCCATTAGCAAGTGTCATTATTCAAGCCTCATTATTGCTCCTAATGAAGCAATACACCAAAGCTAAATTCGAGTCAGTATAAATATTTAAATGAGCTCCTACAGTGCATTGAACTCAGTGAGAAACATTTTGAGAAAAAGAGAAACCAGAGAACAATCTCTCAACTATCTTAATTTCCATGGTGATAAATGGTAAAATTCCTATTTCAATACTTTCCCCAAACTGGTACTCATATAAATAACAAAAAAAGCTTTTATTTATTTTTTTTTTGGGGGGGAGCTGTCTACTTCTCTTGGTGCTTCTGCAAATAACATTTTATGATACATTTGTGAGTAAGATAACAACACTCAACAAAGCTACATTCTTGAAATCTGCAAGTTGCTTGACAGGTAAGCTTGTCAAGGAAAGTAATAAGACTTTGCTGGTAACTATATACGTTTACAATATTAAGGTTTTTTTTTTTTCAGGAATTTTTACTGTATAAGATTTCCATCAGAGAATCAAAGATGTAGAGCCCCAATTTTATGTTTCCATGACCATGTGTAAGTAAGACAAAATTGTCTTAAAGTGTATCTTAAAAAATATCATCTGTTGTCAACTTTTAAAGCACAACCAATCTAAATAAACTGGTACTATTTCCCAAGGTAAATACATAATATAAGGTTTAGATATTTGCATTTTAAATAGTAATAAGATTACATGAAATACAAATGAACCAATTGAACAATTACACAAATAGGTGACAACACAAAGTTGAAAAAAATTTAGTAAGAGAAAACAAGGAGTTGAAGCTGGAAAAAATAGAGCAATGGGATGAATAATAACCAGGTAGGGAAGGGCATTGCTATTTTGTTCAGTAAAGTCAGATAGACATTTTTAGGGAGGGTGTGGTGCAGACCAGAATTCATCCAGGAGAATCCGGGAGAACATTTGGGTAGAGCGTGGTCGGTGGAGGGCAGGGCGGAGCAAAGTTAATTTCACTGGAGATGTGACGATGTGTGGCTGGCTCACCAAGATCAGGGGACTTTCTGAAAACACAGCCAGAATTCAGAAAATCTCTAATGATACTAATTTCTCACACCCTGCCTGGATGACAGAGTAGGTGTGTTCTGGAGGGATAGTATCTCTTGTCTTCCATCAAACATGCCATCAAAAGCTCCTTTTGAAAAGTAGTTCATATGAGAGCTACATCTAATAATACCTTCATAAACTTATCTCTGTCTTGTTTTACTCATTTGTAAATGGGATAACATTGCTTTATATTGGATTTTACTTCTGCTTATTTCTAAATATACAGAAACCATAAATGAATGTGATACTGATGTTATACCTAGTGTCCCACACAATAATAGGTGGTTTTTTTTTTATTGTTGGTTTCTTGTGGTTATTTTAAATTCAGAGGTTTATTTTTAGTAGAATGTTAGCATCTGAACATTCTGTATATTTGTTTAGACAGCCATGTTCTCCTTTACAACAGCTTGGGAAACTAGCAGTGTATCATTGCTCAGATGTAGGCAGAGCTTCCAGTTTCTTTATTGACTTGTGAGCACATCCATCTAATTTCAGCAAAAAGTTGTCACTTGTAGGTATAAATCAATTTAACTTATGTATGCATACTAAAATTTTAAAGTGCTTTTCTCTGTGACCCATTGTTTTGTAATATATGTCAGTGCCTTAGGCCCTTGAAGGAATGATGACATTAATAGAAAGAAAAGTTATTGTCTCTAAATGCAAGCAGTGTCCTTATCAAATAGAAAATGATGTATCCTGACATACACACTTTAAAGTTCCATTTTACCATGAAATGAGTTCCTGCCAAAATACAGCATACCTGACAAAATAAGACATCATAAAAACGTAGAATTTCTTGAGCATTTTGCTCAGTGGATAAAAAATGCTCATAGATTTTAATCTATTCATTCATTAAACATGAAATGGAGCACTCACTATTTCTCAAGTATTGTCAAGTTTCAAAATTCAAAGCACTCAAAATCTGGTTAAGTAAATATTTACAGAACTGTAATGAAATGTCATGGATAGTACTAAGTTTTCTGTTAAGGGTAAGTGTCCAGTAATTCTACCTGAAATAAAGAATGTCAAAGAAGTTAATATTATTTTAACTATTTCTCAAGAAAGTAATATTATTCTTGTCTTAAAATTATTTTTAAGATTTATTCACATGGAGCTTACATGAAAAAGGAGGTATTTGAGTGGACATAAAATACCACTCCTTTTTTTCAAGTTTGTTTTGTTGGTTATGCTATCACAGGTGTCCCAATTTCTTTCTCCCCTTTCTCCCCACTCCACCCTGCATCCTCCCACCTTGTAGCATACCCCCTTAGTTCATGTCCATGGATTATACATATAAGTTCTTTGGTTTCTCTATTTCCTATACTATTCTTAACTTCCCCCCTCTATATTATGCCTACCATTTATGCTTCTTATTCCTTATACCTTCCCCCTCCTTTTCCCCTCCCCTCCTTTAACCCTCCATGTGATCTCCATTTCTGTGATTCCATTCCTGTTCTAGTTGTTTTCTTGGTTTTTGTTTTTTTAGGTTCAGTTGTTGATCGTTGTGAGAATGCTGTCATTTTACTGTTCATAGTTTTTGATCTTCTATTTCTTAGATAAGTCCCTTTAACAGTTCATATAATAAGGGCTGGGTGATGATGAACTCCTTTAACTTGATCTTATCTGGGAAGCACTTTATCTGCCCTTCCATTCTAAATGATAGCTTGCTGGATAGAGTATGTTTGGTGTAGGTCCTTGCCTTTCTTGAATTCAAATACTTCTTTCCAGTCCCTTCTTGCTTGTAAGGTTTATTTTGAGAAGTCAGTAGGTACTCTTATAGGCACTCCTTTGTAGTTAACTGTCCCCTTTTCTCTTGCTGCTTTTAAGATTCTCTCCTTATCTTTAATCTTGGGTAACTTAATTATGATGTGCCTTGGTCTGTTCCTCCTTAGGTCCAATTTCTTTAGGACTTTCTGGGCTTCCTGACTTCCTGGAAGTCTATTTCCTTCACCATATGGGGGACATTTTCCTTTATTATTTGTTCAAATAAGATTTCAACATCTTGCTCTTTCTCTTCTCCTTCTGGCAGCCCTATAGTTCAGATGTTGGAGCTCTTACAGTTGTCCCAGAGGTTCCAAAGCTTCTCCTCATTTTTTTTGAATTCTTATTTCTTCATTCTGTTCTTGTTGGATGTTTATGTCATCCTTTTGTTTCAAATCATTGACTTGAGTCCTGGTTTCCTTCCCTTCACAGTTGGTTCCCTGTATAGTTTCCTTTATTTTACTTTGTGTACCCTTCATTTCTTCCTTCATTTTGTGACTGAGCTGAATCAATTCTGTAAGCATCTTGATTACCAGTGTTTTGAATTTTGCATCTGATAGGTTTTCAATCTCCTCTTTGCTTAGCTCTTTTTCTGGAGTTTTTATCTGTTCTTTCATTTGGGCCATATTTTTTGTTTGTTTGTTTTGGCACACCTGTTACATTGTTAAGGGGGCAGAGCCTTAGGTATTCACTTGGAAAGGGCAATCCTCTTTGCTGTGTTGCGGAGATATATATAGGGAAGGGTCTGAGAGGGAACAATGCAGTTCATTTGTTCAGCTGTAATTCCAGTTTCCAAAGAGCTCTCCTGTGAGACTGGGAGTTTCTACTGCCTTTGCAAACCCCACAGTGTTTTATAGCCACAGTTTTTGAGTCTTTAGTTTCCCAGACAGGCAACTCCTCCTTGCCTCTGTGGTCTGCAGCCTTGCCATGGATCCTCTCCACCTGTCTGGCTGCCTGTCTCCACCCCTCCTATTGGTCTGGACAAATGTTTCTTTAACTTCTTGGTTGTCAGAGTTCCATGTAGTTTGATATTCTGGCTGTTCTGAGTGTTTATTGTTTTTGAATTGGTTGTTATCCTTCTTTTGGTTGTGCAAGGAAGCCAAGCATTTCTACCTATGTCTCCATCTTGGCCAGAACTAGGAAATACCACTCTTAAAAAATACAAGTGGTAATATAGTTGGAAAAAATACTCAATTACTGTTCACACCAGTAATTTCATGTGACATATCTGATCTTATTTATTTATCGACTTATATTTTCTGTGCTATCTCTTGTCCTTACACTATCTATAAGTTCCATGAAAACAAGAACTTTTCCTGTCTTTGCTTGTGCCTTCTATATTGAATGACTGACTGGTTTATTGAGTGATTGAATAAATATGTTTTGCTTGGAAAACAATTTTGTGGCTTTAGAAAGCATACATTTAACATTATAATTAATGCTGAAAACATCTGCCTAAGAGGTGTTTGTTTGGGAAAACAAATCAGTAATATCTACTCTCACCATCCATATCTAATGAGCATTGTGCTAATGGCTTTAATTTCTAAGAGGGCAAGCAAAAGAAAAATAGGCATAAACTATAGAAATAAAAAGGAATACTCTATTTGGAGGTGATTTAATTGTTAACAGACTATCTTTTGGAATCTGAGAAAAAGAAAACTACATAAACTATTAAGTGAAGTTAGCAAGTATAAGATTCAAGGCCAACTTGAGCAATCATGTGTAGTTCTATAACTAGAAGCAAAAAATTGAAAAATAAATTTAAAATGCCATTTGAAATAGCATAAGATACATCAAAACTTTATAAAATAATAAAGCAAAATGTGATGTTTACATCTCTGCAAAACATGAATAAAAGTAACTAAAGACAAATAAATAGAGATATACAGTATTATGAATTAGAAAAATCAATGTAACTGGGGAAACACTAACTTTTAATCTTTAAGTTATATGGTAGTTCTATATCCAAAATCTTAAGTTAACATAAAATCTTGATGAAAGTGTACAATATCTTGGAAATCTTTGGGAAGACAAAAAATTCTTTGCTAAGACTTAAAAACCTTTACTATAACACTATGGCAATTAAGCCTTTATTATAAAACTAAGGCAATCAAATTTATAAATTTATGCTAAAATAAGACACTGTTTCAGAAGTAAATAAAAGCAGGTCATAGGCTGGGGGAAATATTGCAATGCTTATATCCGACAAAGAACCTGTATGTAGAATATGTAAAGAATCTTCTTAATTTTTTAGTAAGAAGATAGACACTCCTATGACAAAACAGACAAACTTTGTGAATAAAAATTTCACAAAGAAGATATATGAATGCTCAACATGTTCAGTAAAGAGTGCTCACTACCATTACTGAGCAGAAAATTGCAAATTGATACCATCATGATGATATATCTTTCACACTCACCATAATGACAAAAATGACTGACTATACCAAGTGTTGACAAGGATGTAAATACACTTGAATTCTCATATATCATCGGAATGAGTACAAAATGTTATAACCACTTCAGTAAAGTGGTTTCTTAAAACATTAACCATGCACTTATTCTATAATCTAATAATTTCTTTATACATACTTTACTCAAGAGAAATGAAGAGCTATATCAACAACATGAATTTAATGAAATCATTGACACACATCCTTCCATAAAACTGGAAAACACTCCAATGTCCATAACCAGGAGAATGGATAAGTTGATGTATGTTCATTCAAGGGAATACTATCTTGCAGTTAAAAGAATGAACTAATGATATACAACAGCAAGGCTAAATCACAAATGATATTTTTAACAACAGAAGGAAGACATGAAAGAGTTTTAACTATTTGATTCACTTTATATTCAAAACTAAGCAAAACTAGTGTGCAATGATAGAAATCAAAACTGAATGACTATGGCAGTGGGGATTTATTGAAAAGAGAGCATGTGAAGATTTCCTGGGATGATGGAAAATATTTTATGTGTGAATTTTGATTGTACATATGTGTAAATTGACAAGTGACATTAATCTGCACACTAAAGATGTGGGTATTTTACTGTAAGCAAGTCTAAACAGACACATACTCACTAGATACATTTGACAGCAAATGTGACATGCTGAAAAAAATGACTAAACACAAAATGAGAAAAAAATTCACAGAGATATAGAAGCAAATAACTGGAAAATGGAGGACAGAGGTTAGAGATGTAGAATATGAAATGAGAAATTCTAAACTGCATTAAATTGGATTCAAGGAAGGAGAAGAGTAACAGAATGGGGCAGAAGTCATATTTAAAGGGATAATAATCACTTCTGTTTTGTTCTTCTTTCTCAAAATTATTGAGGCTATTCCTACTCTTCCTGACAGCAAGGATGGAACTAGAGTGTGTTATGCTAAGTGAAATAAGCCAGGTGGTGAAAGACAAACACCATCTGATCTCACCTATATGTGGAACTTGATAACAAAACAAACAAGAAAGTGAAATAGAGCCAGACACATTGAAATAAAGAACAAACTAACAGTGACCAGACCAGATGGGAGGGGGGAGGGAGATAATGGGGGAAAGAAGGAGAAAGGTGAAGTCAAGGAACACGTACAAAGGACCCATGGACAAAGACTACAGAGGGAGGAGGATTGAATGTGGGGAGTGAGGGTAGAGGAGGGTAGAGTAATGGGGGAAAATGGGGACAATTTTAATTGAACAGCGGCAATAAAAAGAGATAATAGCTGGGAATTCTCTACAATTGATGAGAAAAATCATTGATAGAATCCAAGAACTAAACAAATATCAAGTGGGATGGATGAAAGGAAATCCACAAAGAAAACCAATGCAATAAAACTGTTGAAAACCAAACAAAAACCGAACAACCAAACAACAACAAAAACAAAGATAAAGAGAACATTTTTCAAAGACACCATTTAAAAAAACTCGACAAGGTGAATAAAACATTTGAAAATCTACCACCAAAACCAACCATATTCACAAAATAAAGTAAAAATACTATCCTAACAAATGCAGAATGGTACATATTAAAATCAGGATTTGATTATGACATTAGAACAATAAAAACCTGGTATGTACACTGGTGGTGTTAGAAATAGAGGGAAATCCTAGTTCTGACATTACTGAATTTAGTACCTTGGGCAACTTTGTTACCTTACCTTCTTTGCATACCTAGCAACAGAAAAAAATCAAGAATTTTTAAATCTCATTTATCAAAAAAATATTTGCATTAAAATCTTTAGATTTTAAAGATTTGCAGAAATCTTTAGTATGTGATATACAAAACAGAAAATAAGACAGTTTCTTCATTTTTCAAAAAACATTTTTTTCTAACTACAAGATAAATTATTGAGGACACTATAATTTCTAGCATTTTATAAATTTGTAAAATTTTACAAGGGTATCATACATTATTGTAGTAGGAAGGATTCCAAGATGGCCCCCTAAACTCTTTCCTCCTGGTGTCCATACCCCATGTAATCCCCTCCCCTCTTGTGTGAACAAGCTGAGGAATATGATAGATGTATTTTCATAATTAGGTTATATTATAAGACAAAAGTAGATTGGCAGAATATATAAATAAGTAATTTAAGGCCCCACATTTGATTTGGGGTTTACCAAAAAGGAAATTATTGTGGTGGGAATAACCTAATTAGGGAGTCCTTAAAAAGAACCAGACTTCTCTGAAAGATGAGATTGGAAATATGAGACATATTCTCCCAGCGGTATTGAAGTAGATGCATGTTTTGAGAGAGCCAGGACCTGAGGGCAGGTTCTAAGAGATGAAATTGATTACTGGCCCACAGCCAGCAAGAAAACAGGCATTTCAATCTTAAGGCAAGTTGAATTCCACCAATCACCTGATTAAGCTTGGAAGAGGGGCCCAAGTTCTAGATGAAAACAACCCAGTGGACACCTTGATTTCAGCCTTGTGATATGCTGACCCATACAACATTTGGGCTTGGACCTGCTGAATCCATAAAATAGTAAGTGATGTTATTCTTAATCCTCTAAATTTTTGATAATTTGTTACATGGCAGTGGAAAACTAATAGAGTTACCAGTGAAGAGCAATCAATTTTTGTAATTAAGGGAAACTGTTATACTTACTTAATTAAGTAACTTTAGACAAATAAAATGGGTTTATTTATAATTGTTAATTTACAACCCCTGAGAAGATTTTTTAAAATTCTATAACCAATTTAAGAAAATGAAATTATGAAATATTTTGTTTTTCATACACTGGTACTTTATTTGTTGTTTGATTTTCTCATCTCTTGTCTTTTTTTAATGGATTTTATTTATTTATTTTTAAAGAGAGGGGAAGGGAGGGAGAAAGAGAGGGAGAGAAACATCAATGTGTGGTTGCCTCTCATGCAACTCCCACTAGGAAACTGACCTGGCCCATAACCCAGGCATGTGCCCTGAGTGGGAATCAAACCAGCAACACTTTGGTTCTCAGGCCGGCACTCAATTCACTGAGCCACAACAGCCAGGGCTCTTTTTGATTAGGTTTATTTTTGTCCATTGCATATAGTGGATGCTCATTCAGAATTTTCTAAATTGTTCATGGTATTGTTTGCAAGTAGCACAAACTGTGATAATGACTTGAAAATAAATATATATTAAGCTACTAACTCAAATGTGTTTGCTGTGGATCTAATAATGTCAAAGGGCATTTCGGTTAATAATAGCTCTGCAAATTAATCAGTTAATTATACACTGGAAAACTCTACTTCTTTACAAGATGCTCTCCCCAAAGCTTTAGAATTCCCTTGTCTGGATCACAGTGTGTTATATGTACTTTTCAAGTTGTTATATTAATTATATTTAATTCACTTAAAAATGTGTCTGCATGCTCTTTTCATATGATTCCCAAGAGTTCCGCACATCTTCAGATTGAGATAATAGTATGAAATAGCCTGATTTTGTAAGAAAATAATGCAATGGAAACTGCACTATCCTTATTTCTGATGCCCATATAAAACACATTCTGCAGATCTACTTCTTAAGGAGCTATTTTCAGACTAAAAATACTGGGTATGTTCAAACATTTTCTTAAGTACCAAGTATAGTTTTACTGTGAAGTTAAGCTTTCAGTTAAAGTGAGATGTACAAAATAAAGCCAGGTATTCTGCTGATGTGTAGATAAGGGTATAAACTTTATTGTTGAGGGAATAAATCTTATCACTTCTCTGCTAATACACTGTTGTGATATTTCAGGACCTGCAACTCAAAATGTGCTAAGAATTTCTATTCAAAAGAACTATAATGTGGCAACAAGACAGTGGGGTGATTTATACTATTGTCTTGTGACTATCAGAAAACTATTCTCTTTAATTTGAGATTCAATATACTTCAATTTGAAAGTTTCAGACAAAGTCAAATAGAATTGAAATTAATTGATAAAACTCATTGGTTCCTCTATTAAAGTTCTTGGTATAATTGCCCACATTTTAGTCTACATTCATTTATGTCTTTTTTATTATTAACTTTAAATTGTAGGGTAACTAGGTTAATAGCATGAGGGCAGGATAAATTAAGATACCTTCACTGCAGGTTTTAAACCTGTGTCCTGTTGTGTGTGACTCAATTCATTTTTCTTTTTGATTAAAGACAATATATCAAGCTATTGACCCCATAGATTTTTTAACTAAAGTCTTAGCTAATACCAGGCCTCCTGATGTTAGGAATAAATATTTTATTAGATATATTAACAAGCACAGTTTATAAACCAATGACAAATATTTGGAAACACTCAGCTATTTATAAATTTTGCAGAATGTTGTCCTGCTGGGAGAAAAGCAACTCTGAGGACTTATAATGAGCTACACATTCCTATATCTGTTACCAGAGGGAAAACTCACTATGACATCGTGATTCTTTTCTTTTTAGATATAAAGTTAATTGTTTTATTGTTTTTCCTTTTCATTGAATTAATTGGGGAGACACTGGTTAACAAAATTATACAGATTTCAGGTGCACAATCCTACAACACATCCTTGGCACACTGTATATTGTGTTCACCAACCCAAGTGAAATTTTTGTCAGTCACCATTTATCCCCCTTACAGCCTCCTCCACCTCCCTCTCCCAACTTCCCCCCCCGCCACAATCACCAAATTGTTGTCAATGTCCATGTGTTTTTCTCTTTTTTCTTTTTTGCTCAATCTCTCCATCACTCAGCTCCCACCCCCTAACAACTGTCAGCTTGCTATCTATGAGTTTGTCACTATTTCTCTTGTCAGTTCATTTTGTTAATTAGACTCCACATATGAGTGAAATCATATAGTACTTGTCTTTCTCTTTCTGGCTTATTTCTCTTAGCATTAAATTCTCCAGGTCTATATCCATGCTGTTGCTAAGGGTAAAATTTCTTTCTGTTTTAAGGTGGAGAAGCATTCCACTGTGTAAATGTACCATAGCATTCTATCCATTCATCTGTTGACGGACATTTGGGCTGCTTCCAAATCTTGGCTTTTATAAATAACACTGCAGTTAAAACAGGGGGGTATATATTATTTCAAATTAGTGTTTCTGATTTCTTCAGATGTATTCCCAGAAGTGGAATCTCTGGATCATGAGGTAGTTCCATTTCAATTTTTTCGAGGTAACTTCATACTGCTTTCCACAGTGGTTGTACCAATCTGCATTCCCACCAAATTCAAGAGGAGGGAAGACTCCCGTGTTCATTTTACCAGGCCAGCATTATACTAATTTTAAAACCAGGTAGAGTCACTACAAAGGGAAAAAAATATATAGATCAATACCTATGATGAAAATAGATGCTAAAATCTCAACAAAATATTAGCAAACTGGATCCAGCATTACATTAAAAAGGTCATACACTATGATCAAATGGGATTTACTCCAGGGATGCAAGGTTGCTACAATATCTGCTGTGGCAGACCCTTCTGTGTGGCATGGGCCCAGCTCCCACTCAGAGATGCACATGACCCACACCCACAGATAGGTTCTCTCGTGGGTAATCAGATTTGCAATATACCTAGGCTTTTTGAGGCTTGCTCTTTGCTAAAACTCCCTCACCCTGCAAATGCTTACTGTAACTACCTAAAATCCACGCTGAGCCTTGCAGGGATCAGTGTGACCAGCTCAACCACTTTTGCCTTTTCATTTGCTAATATACTTCTTCTGTTATGTAATGAGGGGCATTGGCTCCTTTTGTAGTAGCTGGGGTTAGTGAGTGAGGACCATCTTGTAATGTGGAAAGATTAGAATAAAGGTCTGTTATGGCGGAGGCCTTGGCTTTTGCTCCTCTTGAGAGAAAAGCCATGCTGTCATCCTTATTCCTCCACCAGACTCAGTAGTCTGCGTGTATGTTTTAATTCATCCATAATGATGTGGACACTGCTGGCTGGTGTCCACATCAATCTGCAATCTATAAACATGATACACCACGTAAACAAAATGAAGGATAAAAATCACATGATTGTATCCATTGATACAGAAAAAGCATTTGATAAAATTCAGCACCCACAATAAAATTTCTCAGCAAAGTGGAATAGAGGGAACATATATCAACATGATAAAGGCCATATATGACAAACCCATGGTTAACATCATACTCAATGGGCAAAAACTACATTCCTTTTAAGATCAGGAACAAGACATGGATGTACACTTTCATCTCTCTTATTTAACTTAGTAATGGCAGTTTTAGCCATAGCAATCAGATAAGAAGAAAAAAAAATAGGCATTCAAATTGGAAAGGAAGAAGTTGAACTGTCATTATTTTCAGGTGATACTATACTGCATATAGATAACCCTAAGGAGTCAACCAAAGAACTCCTAGAACCGATGGATGAATTCAAGAAAGTAGAAGAATCCAACATAAATATTCAGAAATCAGTTGCATGTTTATATACCAATAATAAACTATCAGAAAGGGAAACTATTAAAACAATTCCATACACAATTGCTTCAGAAAGAATAAAATATGAAGGAATAAATATTGCATTATTGTTCTTCAGTAATATTTATATTTGGGGGCTTTGAATAAATTATTCATTGGAATCAGTTCAAAATGCTGCTCCAACACAATTTACAACTTGCACTGTGGTTTTCACATTGTATCATATCTCAAGTTTAAACTTACTTATACCTAGGACTATAAAACAAAAAGTGTAAGTCAGACAGGATTACTGTACAATAAACTAATGCATATTTGCAGCAATGTCCCTTTTTAGAGTTGCTATTATGTAAGTTATTCAACAATTGGATTTCAGTTATTAAAACCTGGTGCCATTGGCATGGAAACCAGTTCCTGGTCAAGGGTTTATTCACTGGATTCCCATTTCTGTGTGAAAAATCTTATTAAATTGGAGGATTAAACCAGTTTATTATTTCTTATGAGTATAAAAATTCAAATAAGTCATTTAGTGTGTGGAGTCAATTTAGTGCTGGGGATTCAGGATAAAAGCTCATGCTGTGTTTACTATGACAAAGAGTGGATCAAGTAGACCACTGCACAGGGAGGAAGTACACAGTTCAGAGATGTCCTCCTGGAGATGTTGAGAGTCAAGGGTAGAGGAAAGCAAACTGTCCTAGGAAAAAAAAAGTAATTGATATTCTACTTAAAATTATAAAAATCCAACTTGGAAATATCTTAACAAAAGCTCTGATTTGTTTCTGTGAAAATGATTACAAGGAAACAAAAGCAGTTAGCCCCCGATGCCAGGTGAGGGCCTCAGTATTGACACCTATATTTTCTTCAGAACCACCTGAAAGTTAGCACCAGAATTATGTGGTATTTACAGGCAGCTTTTTATTTCCTTTATTTTATTAGTATGTAATCATTTTTAATAAAGGCTTAGGGGGAAATGCACATAAGCTCTGTCTTCACAGAATAAGTTTATCCATTTACAATGAACTACTTTTGTTCTTATAAACTGCAGAGCAAAGGAAATCCACCGAAGATTAAAAGTTATCCATACTACCCTGGAACTCTGCAAACCAGTTGTAACTACATGTGGTAGCCACATGCTCAACATTTGAGTTGGCTGCTTACCCCATCCATCTGTTTTAATATATTGCCCATTTTAGCAAAAGGGCTATTGTAAAAAGCAATTATGAAGTCTTTGTTAAACCAGTCACTGAAACCTCAAATAAATGGTTTTATAGTAGCTAGTTAATATTTCCCCTTTAAATAATGGAAATATGCACTACCAAGACATAGAAAGTTTCAATAAACCAACAACATGATATATTTTAACTGTGCAATTTGTAATTTTACATCCCAAATAATAATCAATCCTTTGCCTAAGACACAACCTAAAGGAAAGTTTAGTTTTTGTCACACACTAACACTAGGACATCCAATTGAGTTGAGTTGCATATTGGAATTGATTTTATATATATATATATATATATGAATCTGGAAACACTGCCAAGAAGTAAATTGAACCAAGGAATCTACAAATACAAATACAAGGTAATAGGGTATAAAGTAGCTGCAGATACTTTACAGTATCTGTATCTGATACGGATGATAAAGAGAGCTATAAAAATTTAATCCCAATATTTTGGTCACTCAAGGTCTTTTCAATCTATCCGCAGCTTTTGAGTGTCCTCTTCTACCTTATTCAACCTTCAGCCCTCACTAAATCCTGGTATTCATTTCCAATTCTTTCCTTCCATCACTTGTGGCCCATATGTATACTGTTGACTTGTATTTTCAATGATCAATTTCATTCTCAGAATATTTAGAAGTTTTTTTAATCATTTGCAAACTGTCTTTATACTCTAATCTTCCTTGAGACATCCTTAGCCTTTCCATTAAGTTGTGTCTTTGCTGTAATAAAGTTTAGACACAATTCTAGGAAGCCTCAAACATATTTTAAGGTGAGGTTTTGAATATCCAGTGGTCTATAGAAATGCAGAAATTAAAAGTTCTGTCACATTCCCTTACTTTAAACCTGGTTAACACATTTCCATATGCAAATGATTTTCAATTATGCTTATACATCTGAGTTACATGAGGTCTTTTAAAAATTCAAGTATACGGGACTCAGCCCTGAATCTCTAGTCTAGGGACAAAAACAATAGTAAATTTTAAAACTCTAGGTGATTGCAGTGTGCACTCAAGTGTGAAAACCTTTGGATTAGAATATTTTTCTATTAATTAATCAGATTATGTTTTATTGGTCTTTTCTTACTGCAATGCATAAACCACTGGATCAGGAATTAGGCTCTTTTCTTACCATATAATTCAATGCCTAGAAGAATTCCCAATAGAGCATTTGGGAATAAAATATTTTAAAGAAACAAAGAAATGAATGCTACTTCAGTGTTTGCAGTTATCTATAATTTAGTGATTTTATTGTGGTTGAATTCTCTTCTTCAGATTTGAAATTTTAGGAAATTAATTTTATCAAGAATCCAAGAGATATTTATGCTCATATGCTAAATAGATTTGCAATGATCATTAAAATCAAATGACACTTAAGTTAGCAGAGTGATAGACCATTCCACTACTCTGAACATAAAGCAGAGCATTATTTTTCTGGTTCTTAAGTACCCAGATAACCAAAATAATTCAGAAGACTCTATAATAAGCATAGGGTCACCGTATGAAGACTTTGATAGTCATCATATGATGATATATTCACTTTTTTTTCTATAAGTTTTTATTGGGTTAGTTTGCACTACAGAAGTTTTTTAAGTGTTAAAATTTCTTAATTATAACTTTTATGCCATTCTCTTTACAAACACCAAAATTTAAATAAAGCAGATAATTTAGTAACTTCAAAAAAATAAAAGGAGTCATTGATGGCAACTCTCTCCAGAGATTACAATGCACTGGCCGTGCTCCAAGTTTGGTGTGGGTAGGGCAGCTTCGCCATGTGAGGCCTGCCAGACCCCACTGTCTCTAGAGTAAGAACACTGAATTAATGCCATGGTGTTAGCAGAAGTCATATTGCTGTGAACTGGGGAGTGAACTTGCATGAAGGTGGTAGCGATAAGTCAGAGGACACTCTAAGGCGCTGCCCAGAGGGGTGGAAGTTTAGCTCCAAATGACTCTGCTAACATCAGGGAAGTACTGGAGAGAGACAGTTTTTTGGATGAAATTAATATTTGAAGTCCGTTTGTAAGGGAAGAAATGGAGCAATGACATAAGGCCTAGATCCAGTTAAATGGGTAAATATTGCTATCCTTATAAAATAATTTAAGAAAGGAGTAGCAATGAAGAAGGGACATTCATCACAGAAGGACTTTAACATTTTTAAGGGAATGTAATGATGGCTCCTGAAACCGTCTTTGTCACCATAATGGATAAAGTATGTCAAATTTAAAAGGTAGCCACAATTCTCCTACTATGTGACATTTTCACCTAGAATTTCAGATGACTTCAAAAGTATTTCCTTTTATGTT
The DNA here is from genome assembly GCA_004027475.1 of Anoura caudifer. Lineage (NCBI taxonomy): Eukaryota > Metazoa > Chordata > Mammalia > Chiroptera > Phyllostomidae > Anoura > Anoura caudifer. The sequence goes on along the minus strand of PVKU01005591.1, from coordinate 16,231 downwards.
TAAGCATTTACCTGTTTATATTTCATATATTTTGTTACTACCTAGCCTATGATTGTGTGTGAGAGAGTGTGTGTGAAAACTAATGAATCTTAAAGAAGAAATCTATAGGCAGTTTAAATCCATTCTTAATTACTAAAAATAAATGGCTTAATGTATTACCAGACCCACACTGGAAACAGCAAAACTATCTTTCAAAAGTCAACTTTGAATATTTTGGAGAATTTCTCAGGTATCATACTTGGTGGGATTCACATGCCAGGGGGATTTTATTCAATTTGGGAAAAAAAATAAAAATAGCATGCACTGAATAGAAAAAAGAAGCACTCCTATATACCCTAAAAAAAAAATCCTTTATCATTTTTGCTTCCCTTGGGAGCAAGATATATAGTGATGAACTTTTGAGAATATTTATGGCACACATCTTGCTATCATGAATTAGCGCTTAAAGCAAGATTTGCTACCTCCAATGCCTATCGGGGCTGAGCAGGTAATGTGAATGTTTGAGATATGCCAGTTTGAACAATATTCTTCACTTACAGGGAAAAAACACTTTTATCTTTTCTTGAAACATGTAGCCCTCTGGGTCAAATTTTACTTTTCCCACTTGTGAAGTAGATTAAGGGTACAAGTAGTGGTTAGCTTTCCTCTTAACTCTACTGTGAGAAGTATAAAAGTGAAAAAGTATGCTGAAAGTCCCCTGCCACTTGACCTATATGCTGCTATGACAACAGAAAGTGATGGGGGATGTACAAAGTGGCCCACTGTTTTCTTATCCAAAAGCATAACAGCTTTCTGTCTCCAGGAAAGTGTTGGCCTGCCTACAAGGCGAGGTCTTTAAAGTGTCAAGAGACTCTAGAAATCTGTAGCTTTATGTAGAAGAGAACTTTGGTTTTGGATGTAGCTAAAGCTTTTTTTTTCTAAATACCTTCCAGTAAAGGGAGGCATATAAAAGACACATCAACCAGATATAACTCTTGATCCACCATTTTAGAACCTCTACTTTTAGAGATTTAAATTTTATTGATAAAAATCAAGAGCTTTTAAATACAATGTTATGTCCACATGCGAAAGAAGGAAGTTTGCACCTTACCTTATACAATGGACAAAAATCAACTCAAAATAGACTAAGACCTAAATGTATGACCAACACTTCCAGAGAAAAAAACATAAAAGAAAAACTTCATGACATTATATCTGGCAGTGAGTTCTTGGATATAACAACAAAAGCACAGGCAGCAGCAAAGAAAAAAGGTGAATGGGAATACACAAAAACTTATATACTACTGTGTGACAAGGGAAACAGCACAGTGAAAACATACCTATGGAATGGGAAAAACAATCACAAATGATCTTTACTGAAGGGTTTAGATCCAGAATATATAAAGAACCTATATAACTCAACAATAAAGCACCAAATAAATCAATTTAAAAATAGACAAAGGACTTAAATAGACATTTTCCAAATAAGATATACAAATGAGTAACAAGTGCATGAAAATATATTTAATATTACTGATTATTAGGGAAATGTAAATCAAAGCCACAATGAGATACTATCAAAAGATTGTAAAATAACAAGTGATGGTAAGAATGTATAGAGTTCAAAACCCTTGTACACTTTTGGAATGTAAAGTGGTACAGCTATTACAGAAAGGAGTTTGGGGGATCCTCAGAAAATTAAAAATAGAAATAGCATATTATTCAGAAATCCTACTTCTAAATATACATCAAAATAACTCAAAGCAAGATTACAAAGATGCTTTTTCACAATAGCCAAGAAGCGAAAGCAACCCAAATTTTTATTAAAGAATGAATGGATAAAGAAAACATTGTATTTAGTATAATGGAATATTTTACAGCCTTAAAAAGAAGAAATCCTGTCACGCGCTGCAACGCAGATGAACTTAAAGGGCATTTAATAAAAATAGTCAGTCACCAAAGGACAAATACTGCGTGATACCACTTATTTGATGTATCAAATGTAGTCAAAATCATGGCATCAGCAAAATAGAAAGATGATTTTCAAGGGCTAGTGGGGAGAGAGAATTAGTACTTAGTAGATTTCAGTGTTGAAAGATGAACAGGTTCTCAAGATCTTTTGCACAACAATTGTGAAGAAACTTAACACTACTGAAGTGTGCATTTAAAATAATTAATATGGTAAATTTGGTGTGCTTTTACCTCAATAGAAAAGTTTACTGTATGTTAGAGCTGTCTAATCCAGACAATCATTACAATTTGGAGAACATTTTAAGATTTCATGTAATAATCCCCTTACATTACCTTGACTATTTATTAAATGCACAATATATTTATAAATAACTTGTTTTAAACTATGAAGACATATAGACATAAGGATTGGGCACAAAGAATTTACCATAGGGGATTTTCCCACTGGTTTATTACTGGGCCAATTTTAATGGTATAAGAATTTAACTAAACACACAAGCCAGTGAAGCCGCATAAATTTATGCTTCCTAAATAGCCACTTCTAAAGAGAATACTGTCTATGACATTTCTGTAGAAACTTGCCAAAAGTGTTAACAGAAAATAAGTATATTTTTTTCTAATAGCTGAAGATCAGTACTGATTTACCAAGTTCTGCTCTGAGTTTTGACACTCAAAGTGTGCCCACAGATTCAGACACTGAAAAGTGCTGATTTTACAAAGGTAGGAGTCACTATGAGAAATATTATTCTTCCAAGAATAGATAAGGGAAATATAAGGTTAATGGTTTGGTGCACTTTCATAAACGCTGTTGGAATAAAGTGGGTTTTAGAGACACCACACACATACAGACCAGCCCTGGCTTTTCTATAACTCTATTATTCCAATTGAAATGTTACTTACTGAGTTGAGAAATTCCAAGCCCTTTTCCAGCCTAAGGAACACTGCTTCTCTACCTCTGCCCACTCACTTCTTTTATTATTTGGAAAGATATCCTTAGAAATGACAAATGCTCTCTTTTATGAAATCTCCATCATCCCAACATGTTGAAAAATATCTAAACTCAAGGAGGAGGTCTAAAAGCATATTATTGTTCATGGTGTTGAGCCATGTAAAACTGGGAAATTGCACTCTTCCCTGATTAAGCAAGGGTCCATCAGTTTGGAATGAAATTTTTTTTTATGAACTTCTTCATAATTCCCTCTTGATACTGCTTAAAATATGGGGAAACACTTCATTTGCTGTAGAGATCAGTGAAACTATTCTTACTTGGAAATACAGTTGACCCTTAAATAACTTGGGTTTGAAAAGCTCCGACTCATAAACCCCATTAATCTCCCCTCTCCTTCCTGCTCAGAAGCCCAGTAACTGCTCTTCCCCAGACACAAATGCTTCTGATAGCACCATCTGCCCCCTCTCATGCCTAATCGAAACTATACTTCTCCCTCACCATTTACATCTCACCTTGTAATGGCTTGGACTGGGCCAACCCCTTCTCCACTTACTATGATAATTGTAATGAAACATGTCATCAAAGTAGCTTCTCTGTGGCTGAGAAGTGGAAGTAGTAGTTTGCCCTTGAGTCCTCTCAGTCCCCAGTGAAGGCAGGAAAGGGAGCTATTCTCTTCTTCCATCCCACACCATGGGACCAAAGGCTGGGAGAGAGCCCTGTCTTCCCCTCTGAAGCCAGGGGTTCTGTTCTTACCCCTGGTGCTGACGCCTGTGTGTGTTGTGTATGTGAGCAGCCCCACTGGGTGGCAGAGGGTTGGGGAGGCAATACACACCTGTCACAAAAAAGGCAGATTTTTCACAATAAATAATGTAAATGTATTATTCTTCCTTATTATTTTCTTAAAATTCTCTTTTAGCTAGCTCACTTTATTGCAATCTTATAGCATGAAATACATATGGTATACAAAATATGTGCCTATCAACTGTTATCAATAAGGCTTTCAGTCAACAGTAGACTATTAGTAATTAAGCTTTGGGTTTAGTTATTTAACTTCTATTATAATCATATGTTATAGTAGAACCATGTGGTTTTATATTTAACATCTTTTTAAAAAATATTTTATTATTTATTTTCAGAGAGAGGGGAAAGGAAGAAGAAAGAGAAGGAGAGAAACATCAATGTGTGGTTGCTTCTCACCCACTCCCTACTGGGAGCACAACTTGGGTCACAACCCAGGCACATGCCCTGACCAGGAGTTGAGCCAGCGACCCTTTGGTTCACAGGCTGGTGCTCAATCCACTGAGCCATACCAGCCAGGGCTATTTTTAAATACTTTTATTACATCAATAATACCTAGAACCAGGAACCAAAGTACTTAATAAGACATGCCTCACTACAATTTTGAATAACTATGTTCAGTTTTTTCTTACATTGACAAAGAATCAGCTAAAGTGCTTTGAGTTTTCTTTTTTTGTGAAATATGTTTAATATTTAGGTTAATTTCTGTCTGCATTAATGGTGGTCCTTTAAATATAATATATTCTTTAGGAACTCTGTATATGAATGGAAGAATCAATATAAACAGCCAGTTTTTTCAAGCAAAGAAAATATAAACATTCAAGAAAGAAAAATAGATATCTGATGCAAAACATGATGAAAAGGCTATAAAAAACCAATCATTGTAATTGCATAGAAATAATGAGGTTATTTTTCATTCCTCACTTTTCACTGGTATAGAGCTATAAATTGAAACAGAAATATCTCAGGAATAGTCATAGGTCATTACACACACCTGGAAAAATATTTTTGCATCTCTAAATTGTGAATAACAATAGCTTAGAAAATATTTGGAAAGAGAACAATGATTACATGGATGTATGATTTAATACACACTGTAATACATTAAATTGTGGTCAAACCTATGTATTGTTTTACATTCTGGCCAATTATTTTTCTCATTTACTAGAAGCTAAGGTACCATATTTTGCGATGTATAATGTGTACTTTTTTGCCCAAAATTTTGAGGGAAAAATAAGGATGTGCATTATAGATGGGTGAAAATTATATACCATGGGTACAATAATAGGACTAATAATTCCATGTATAATGTGCACAAAAACGTGGCTGCACATTATAAACAGCAAAATATTTTGCAATAGCACATTTCTATAAAGGTGAATTTAAAAATTGCCTTAATAAATAATTAGTAAGAATAACTAAACAGGTAAGAATCAACATTTTTTATTTTTTAATTATATTTTATTGATTACGCTATTACAATTGTCCCGATTTTTCTCCATTTGCTCCTTTCTACTCAGCATTCCTCACTCCCTCAAGCAATCCCTCCACCATTGTTCATGTCCATAGGTCACACATGTAAGTTCTCTGGCTACTACATTCGTGTATTGTAATTTACATCCCCATGGAAGTTCTGCAACTGCCTACTTGTACTTCTTAATCCCCTCATCTCTTCACCCATTCCCCCACACCCTACTCCCAGCTGGTAACCATCAAAACACTCTGCATGTCTATGATCCTGTCTGTGTTCTTGTTTGCTCAGTTTGTTTTTTAGGTTCAATTGTTGACAGGTGTTTTCTTTTGCCATTTTATTGTTCATAGTTTTGATCTCCTTTTTTCAAAATAGAATTCTTTCTAATTTGATCTGAATTTTATATTCTGCATGCATATTACGTTAAATGAATGTTACATACTGAGGGTCATAAAAGGATATAAATTAGACCTTTTTTATCCTTGGTTCCAGGGCAAGGATATAATCTTATCTTTACCAAGTTGAACTTTTTTACTTTTAATAAAAATAATTGTAAACATATATCAAGTTCAAACAGTGTGTCAGCAAGGTACTAAATTGTATACAATACTACACTTTATCCTCACTATAAAAATGGCCAGGTGAGGAGCTTAAAAGTCACTTACATTTTGTTCACACAGTTAGTAATAAACAAATTAAGAAAAAAAACAAATCAAATATGAGTACCTTTTGGGACTGAATGTTTGTGGCACCCCCAAATTCAAAAGATAAAACCTTATCCCCTAATGTGATGTATTAAATAGTGGGGCCTTTGGGACATAATTAGGATTAGATGTTACAATGATGGCGGGGCGCTCACTCTCATGAATGGATTAGTGCCCTTAGAAGAGATAATAACAGAGCTCGCCCCTTCTGTCTGCTCCCTGCCATGTGGGAATACAATGACAAGATAGGCATCTACAAGCCACAAAGCAGGCCCCTAACAAACACCAGGTCTTTTAGACCCTTGGTCTTAAACTTCCCAGTTTTTAGAACCATGAGAAATAAATGTTTGTTGTTTAAGGTATTCATTGTATAGTATTTTGTCACAGTGGCCTGAATTGACTGAGATAATTACTAATGACTATTTCTCTGATATGCAACATAAAGTTCACATACTCAGAGCTCTAATTTTAAATTTAAGTTTGCATGGGAAAAATGATTAACAAAATGTTCTCCCTTTCTTCTTTAAGTTGTAAAAATAGGTAGATCTAGCTTGAAGTAATTTTTGTGTCTACGTTTCAATCCGGAGGAAGAGGGGAACATAAAATAGAAAAGGAATCTCTGCTTAAGAATTATTGATGACATTCACCACATTACATAGACTTGAGACTTAAATCTATATTACTTGTTTATTAATTTAAAAACAGAATAAATTATAAGGCATATTAGTAATAGGGTACATTAGTGCCCAGCATACAATGTGGTGAAAAGGACAATTCAACATTGTGGTCATCTATTTCAAAACTCCTACCTCTATCTGGCCATGAGGAACATACCATCCAATTGTAAATTGACCAGTAATCCTCAAAACCATCAAATAACCACAATAAAAAAAAAAGATGGGAAACAGCCGCACACCAGAAGAGGTGAAGGAGGTGCAACGAGTAAAAGCAGTATGGCATCTTGAGTGGGATGCAGAAAGAGAAAAAAGGACATTAGTAATCACAATAGTACAACCTGAATAAAACCTGGAATAACATATCTGTGTTGGTTTGTTAGTTAGAACAAATTTTCCATTGTAATATCTAAGCTGTTAACAAATGAGGATACAAACTAAAGCATATGGGAACTTTCTTTGCTATATTTGCATCTTTTCTGTGATAGTAAAGCTATTCTAAGATAAAGACTTTCTTTTAAATGATATAAAAAGTCCAGGTTTACAATAAAGTTGAAAGTAATACTGACTTTTTAGTGTCATAACATTTGGTAAAAGCAAAATCAAATAGGTAAAATCAAATTCTCTTTCGAGGAATATAATCCCAAGCAAGACTTCAAAAATGTCCACAGAAAGAGTGTCAAAGAAAATGCATTCATAAAAAAAAAAAAAAAAAAAAAAATCCAAACATGGAAGAAAGGAAACAGACTTAAATCAGTTTTCAAAAATCTGGAGCAGTTACTGGATTTATCATACATGATATATTCATTTGAACCATAATATTACAAGTTTTATCCTTTAACATAATTTAATGAGTATATTTATTTTCATTTTTGTGACAATATAGGGTTCATCAAGGAATGGGGCTCAGAGCCCCTAACCACACTTCTTATTTGGGTCTAAGTACAGGTTTCTATAACCAGGATGCCTTCAATAAAATAGTGATAAACCATCATATGCGGTATGTTCAGTTGAACCATAATGTTGTGTTTTATACCCTTCAACATAATTTAATGAGTACATTTATTTCCAGTCCATGCAGGGTGCCATGGTGAGGTCTAGATGCTATTTGTACGTGCATGGTAAGAGAAGAATGCTAAGTTCAGGAGATCTTGATGCTACAGAGGGTGTTGGTTAACAGACGCACCTCTAGACAGAGAGATTTTATCTTAACTCTGAAAAGTAAACTGTTCTTTTCTACAGAAGAAAAGAAAATGTCTTTATTTTTATTACCCCAGAACATCTCCAAGGAGGAAATCATCACTAAACTTTACTATACTAGAATATGTTTTTATACTGACATCCTTAACTTAGCTACAAATGCCTTATTTCATATGTAGAAATGCAAGCTATTACTTTCATAGTAAAGCAAATCATTACTGTCTAAGCTACCAAGACTAGGAGGTCAGTTGTTTCTTATGCAACATAATTTAACACATTCTAACTGATATACCATGAAAATTAGGTGTCATGTTCTCTGCCCTCTAGATCCATCTCCTTTTTTTAACAAGTCTTTGCTTTACTTAAAAGACAAACAATAATACCTACCATTCTCTGAAGTATTTTGTTGTTTTATGCATTGTTCTTCCTTTGCTCAGTTTTTATCTTACCTATCCATATTTCCAATAGACAAAATCCTGCCCTTCTTCCAACACAAAGATTGTCACTTTCTAAGCAAAGTATTCTCTGATTTCTCCAAAGGAAATAATAATTTTCAAGCCCACTACTATAGGATAATTGCTTTCTTTTTTAAATTTTGCGTTGTTTCATAGTTGTATCTATGCATACATATCTCTTGTACAAAAAATAAGCATCTGGAGATCAGGAGTCATATCAAAGAAGTCAGCATCAGGCTTTGCACTAAATAGAAATAAATAAATGCTTACTGAGTTGTGTGATTTTCAGTTTAGCATAAGTATCTAAGAGATATGCAAAAGCATTTTCTTATAGGTGAATTAAATTCTCTGTTTTCTATGAAGAGTCTGAACTTTTTCAACCATTTATTGAGCATATTATCATAAATTGTACAAATTTAAATGCGGCAAGTATGTTATTTTTTATCACAAGCCCAAAATTATTTATGTGTCTGCATGGAAACAATACTCAAACTCAAATGCCTAAGGACACTAAGCATGTAAGCAGTGGGGAGGGGCGGGGCACCGGGGCAAACCAGAGAGCATGTTTTCCTTGAAAGAAGCAGTGATGAGTGCTAAGAATTACACAAGAAAGGAGCTGGGAGAGTACTGTCAGATCTTTCAAATTATCAATTAATCCTTATCAAAAACTTATTAAATTAAAATATATTTAATTTAAAAGTGAGAGCAGAACAATGAATATTGCTTTGTTTTAACTTCAGGTAAGTAGCCTATGCAGATTTTTATTAAAATATTCATTATGTATTTTATTTAAGTAAGTTAATGAGCATTGTCATATAACAAATAATTATCCAAAAGATAATTCATTGTTTCTACAATTAAATTAATATCATCACTATAAATGTTATCTTTTGCAAATTGTTATGATGCTTTTGTCTTTAATCAATATACTCAGTATCACATAAAATTAGTTTTTAAATTATGTATATTTCAATAACAGATGGTAAGATTCTATCACTTATATCCATCTTATACAATTGTTTTTGTTTTATTCTTTGAAAAATCAGCTGCTTTAAAGATTATAAATTCCCTATTTGAAATTCCTAACAATTGTATTCCATTTGCATTTTTCTCTCTTAAGAACTTTGTAAATAGAAGTATGTTTCCATGAACTCCCAGTTTCCCCTAACCAATCTAGTTTTGATTTCTCAAAAGAAAAAAAGAGAATAGCTTCAATTCTTTTGACTTTCTCAAAGTCCTAATTCGTTCTGAATTTTAAAAGATGGATAGATAGCTACCTTGTGAAGAATATGTCAGCTCCCAGCATGAAAAATGAAATCCAATGAATTTCACTTTAGTTCACCTAGCAGAAGAGATCATTTCTACCTTTCTTTTCCTCTAACATTAATTTTCTGAACTCACTCTCAAATTCAAGTTCTGATGTATTCTTAGAAAATCGCGTTTGAGCACAGGGTACCATCCTATCTTGACAACAAATTATTATTTTCATCCAGATTTGTTTGCAATATAAATCATACTCTTGGGAAAATATTTTTAATTCCCTTTGTGAAGATTAAAAATATGGAAAACTTTTGAGCAAAAATTCCTACTATTCTCTAGCTGAGAACTGATATTTCAGGACTGTACTACACGGCTTTCCCAGTGCTGCATTCACTTGATGTTCACAATGCACTGCCCCCTGGCCTTTCCTCCTAGAACAGGGACAGTTTGGGGGATTCCTTTTCTGCTATAGTTCCTAGTTCTTGCTCCAGCATAGGGCCTAGGACATTGAGATTTTAATGTTTAATGAATACATTTGTTGTATCACATTTTATTTATCAAATTTTAAGATATCAAAACAAATATATTCTTAACCAATAAAGTTCAATTTTACAGTCAGAAAAACTGTTCATATAGGTTTATTGATATTGACCATGATATGCTTGTTTTCTAGACATTTTTGTATGCTAGTAATGCAGAGAAATTAACCTAATTGCAGTTGAGTATGGCAGAACAATTAGGAACATGGAATCTGTAGTAAAATCACTTACTTTCTGATTCTCCTTATTTTTTTTAAGAGAATCTCTTTTTAAAGATCTTATTTATTTTTAGAGAGAGGGGAAGGGAAAGAGAAAGAGAGGGAGAGAAAAATTAAAGTGTAGTTGTCTTTCATGTGCTCACCCCTGGGAACCTGGCCTGCAACCCAGGCATGTGCCCTGACTAGGAATCAAACCAGCAACCCTTTGGTTCACAGGATGGCACTCAATCCACTGAGCCACACCAGCCAGGGCCTAATCCTTATTATTTATTTACAGATTTAAGTATTAAGTGAAATAATGAAATAGAAATTTTTTTCCAGTGCTTGACATATGGGATATTTTAGTATTTCACATTTATGGGCCCCTTCCAACACTCTAGGAGGGTCCTGGAACATGTTCAGTTTTTTTTAAAAATGTGTTTTGTAATTTTTACAAAGTTAAAACAGTATATTTCTGGGTATTCCCATCCCTTCTCATTGGCATTTTCTCTCTAACATTCTTTTCTTGTGCCAAGTACACTGGAATAGCTGTGGATATTTTTCAATTCAGGTTAAGGGGATATTGAATCAGAAATATATTTAGTTTGGTGTTAGGAGAAATGTGTGTGTATATTATATATTATATCATTTGCATATATCACCATTATACTAGCCCTTTATCACTGTATATAACAAATTATTTCTGACTTAATACTTAAAACAATACTGAATTTTTGAATCTAAAAATGGATATTAGTTTCAAAAGTTGGATCATAGCTGAGCTGAATTCTATCACTGGGGTTTCACAAAGCATAAATCAGAGTGTTAGCTTGGCATTATTCCTAACTGTAAGTCAGAATTCTCTTTAATCATGTGTTTTTGTTTTTGGTTTTTGGTAAAATTAAGTTCTTTATACTTGTAGGACTGAGGTCTCCACTCCTGTCAGCCATGAGTCACTGTTCCCAGAGGCTACCCACAGTTCCTTGACACATGGCTTTCCCTCTAGGCCTCCTTATATCCTCATGCTCTGAATCTCCTCCTTCAGGAAGAGCCCAGTCCATTTGATCAACTCACTGTTCACTGATTTGTAACCTTAATTACATCTATAGAATCTCTTCACCTTTGTCATGTAAAGAAATTTGATTATGAGAGTGAGGTCCATTATAATCATAGTTCTGCCCATACTCAAGCAGAAGGATGACAGAGTATGTGCACCAGGAGGCTGAAATCTCAGAATTCATCTCAGAATTCTGCCTCTCATAATTAATTTCTACTAGCCATCCCAGGGTGAAAGTGGTTTTCAGGAACAAGTGCTTTGATGACTCACTGGGCGCTCTGACACTAAAGAGCAGAGCCAGATATGACGTAACATAGATGTGGTCTTCAGACCCTGGTGATAAAAATATGAGTGTATATAAATTGAGGATGACTTGACATTCCCTGAGGTCTCACAGCATGACTGAAAATTGGTAGGATTTTCCTCAATTTGGACAATAACCCTAAAAATTTACATTATACAGGGTCCAGCACAAATAGCCCCTTTTTAATTACAAAATCATAAGCATGCAATTTGTAAAATTGCAATATTATACTCAAGCATACCATATGACATTTTAGGTGAAATGTTCAAATTAAAACTATAAATTATTCCACCCATCTTATTACCCTAACAACCACACTCAAGCAGGCATTACTTCTGTCAGAGCCTGTATGAATGAGCTATGAAGCTAAAAGAAATTTTTTGAAACTCCAAATCATAAAATCCTGATTCTAGTAAACCATGTAAGAAGAAAGATGAAAATATATTTCTCTCTGGAAAATGTCATTTAAAGAGACAAAGAATATATCCCCAAAGCATGTAAGAAAATATTTATTTTAGAAGTGCTGTTGTTGTTACCGTTGTTCCTTTTTAAATCGTGAATATGTAAATAGCATGTGGCAGCTTTTAAAAAATTTATGTTTGAATACTTTATTCATTCTAAAATATTTAATTTCTAATTTGCAATCTTTTCCTTGAAGAGCCCCCATATTTTGTAAAGTTCAGTTTCTACAGAATCAGTTGCTCTGTTATCATTATTATTATTGCTGCTAATCTTTGAATATACAGATTTGGGTCATATTATCTCATATCTCTGCAATTGGAGGAAAAGTAACACATGTTCACTATTAACAATATTTAAAACATTAAAATATAATAAATAAAGCTTACCTCAAACCCCAGTGTATAAAGATAAGCATTTCATGCTACAGTCAAATATTCCCTAAATAATCTGGATATGTATTTATTGGTTATCTTTATTATGATATAAATCCACTGGTTGGGGTTTCTTATAGGTATTCTTTTAAAAATCAAATCTAAAATTCATCATACAAGAGTTTTGTTTTAGTTTCTTAACAGTAGAGCAATAACTTAGGAACTGTAAAGCAAACCGAGGGCTGATTTAGAGATTTTCTATAAGTTTTTCACTATAAATTATTTTTTCAGCATCCCAGTTTGTTGAGTCTTATAATATATTCATAAACAGGTGCAATACACACACACAGTAAATGCAATGGAACATATCTGTAATTCAACAATATCAGGTTTATTGACTCAACATAGGAATAGAGCTATTTTCCAAGAAAATGTGGAAAATGGTAAGAGGTAGGGTTTAAGTTCCCTTGAAGAACTTTGAGCAGGATCTAAGGGAAGTATGGATAGGTTATGGATTGGTGGTTGATTCTGAAGCAGATTGAAATGGAGATTAATTAAGGATGGGTGCTCTCCTGAGGACAAGGACATGTATGGCACCATAGCTCTTTAAAAAAGCAGTATTGCTAAAGGGATTGGTTATGGCATTTTAGAGCTACTGCGTGAGTTTGTGAGAAGCTGTGTTTTCTGTTAACTTTGCAGTTGATTTTATCTCTCTCTATCCTCCTGACCTGAGTATACTGCACAGCTGCTTTTTTCTTTTTCAGTAAGATATGATTTTCAACTCTTTCAAGCCCCAGGCTCTTAGAAATGTAAATCTCTGACTTAGGAAGTAGTATCAATTTACACTCTTTCAGCTATAACATGCAAAATAAAGAAAGAAAGAGAGGAAGGAAGGAAGGAAGGAAGGAAGGAAGGAAGGAAGGAAGGAAGGAAGGAAGGAAGGAAGGAAGGAAGGAGATACATTTAATGCAAATGTAATGATCTCACAGTTTTAGCAAATGAATTAACATTGCCAAAGGACTGGAAGAGGAAATTTTGACTTAGTAAAATTATTTGTCAAAAAGAAAGAACAAGGTCTAAGGGAAGATCAAAATAACTAGCTTACTTCCATCGAATATTATGAAACAGTACAAAGGAAGCATATTACACTGTTTGATAGGAAATACAGCTCAGAAGTAACATTCATTTTAGTAGCAATAGCAGGTGGGGCTCTCAGAGTCTAGTTTCACTGCAAACATAAATATGCATGGTACATGAAGTGGTGTTATTATTGAATCTTAAGTTTGTGGACTGATTCTCTGTTTATTTATTTTTGTAATTTTGCATGGTTCTTTTCATCACTCTTTACTATTTGGTACTCTGAGAAATATTTACAGCACTTAGAAAAGGACTGATTTTAATTATGTTGTTTTATTATTAAAAAATAATGTTTTATCTGATTAGCTCACAAAATATTCAAACAACCCTGCCTATTGATCTTGTCAATTTTATGTACTAAGAGTCTAATTCTATACCCTCAATATATTGCAAATTCTTTCCTGTCTTTGAATCCTGTATCTACTGCATTGGCTCAGGTTATTATTACTAAATAAATGAATAAAATAAATTAAAGTGTCTCTCTTGCTTTGATTCTTGCCCATTTCATCTATGTAGGACAGCAAACAGTATTTTCTGTAAAACTAATATGAAGACTTCAATCTCTTATCATCATGCTAAAATATAATTTTATAACAAATAATGAGGTGCTGTTATAGTAAAATGAGTTTTAAAGCTTTGAACATACCATAGTAGAAATTTAAAATATTTTTAAGTTCCACTATAACTTGCTTATTTATAATCATAGAAAATGTGAGATTTAAGAAGTCCAGGGACCAAAGTAATATTTTATTGTTTTTCTGTGAACAATTTGAAAGACAGAAGGTACTCAAAGTCAACATACTAACAAAATCCACAGTATACTCTAAAATATTCACTTAATTTGTAACAAAGCATGGAAAAAGTAAAGTTAAATGTATTGTGACAGTATTATGCACTTGCATTATAACTTTCAAACATTTTAAACATGTTTCTAAAATTAAATCTAGTTTCACCCTGTTACGATAATTCTTTTCAAGTAATAAATAAAATATGCTTAGCTTCCATGATCAGGTTAGTTTTAATAGCTTATTGGAATACTTTGCAGATGTATCTAAGCGTTAATATACTTCAGGGGCACAAATACTATGAAATAATTATTCCACTGAAAATGAACAGTAATGAAATGTGTTCAGATTCTAGATGATTATAGCAAATAATTAGAAACTAAGGAAAAAACAGCATTTTATTGGCCTTTTAAAGGGGAATACAATCTATTTTCTACCTGTGTAGTAATTTTATTTTAGAATATTTATTATTACATAACCATTCATCCTATAGTTTTGAAATCTTTTCTTGTCTCTTATCTTATAAGTCCATAGATGTATTTCTCCCACAATTTGTAATAATTGTAGATTATGTGACTCATTAATTTCCTGGTTTTTGAAGTATATCAACAAAAAAGGAAAATAAAACCCTAAAAAAATCTTTAAAATGAAACAGCCAACTATATTTTAGATGACTGTCTTAAATTTGCCAAAATACAAAACTTAGTCTCTTAAGCAGTTTACAATGTATTGATAATTTTCCAATATTTTAAAAAGAAGAGAACTGAAATTGCCACTGTTACTTTGAATTATAATTTATACCTATGACAAATTAACTTTTTTAACTTTTTAATTACTGATAACTATCTTTTGCTATTGTCAAAAAGATGTCCTATTTTATGGAATACATACTATGGAAAAAAATTTTTATTAGAAAAGTTCAAATGTGATTGCTGAGGTTTGATTAGAAAAATATTTTACTAGTATGTCTATTATGGATGATAAATCAAGAAGTTTCATAAACCTCATATCTGTGTGCGAAAATAAATTCAATTTTCAAATGCAGTGGACAGGGGAAAGTCATTTAAAGAATAACTTTTGAAAGCCATCTACCTAACCTATCTTTACACTTCTAATAGTGGCCTGTCATCTTATTGAAACATTCAGCTGAGTGAATATTTTCTAACAATAATTCAGAATATATTTTTTAATTCTAAAATTGTTAAATGTTATCATAGACTAAAAAAGTCTTGTGTTTAAGAGAGAACAAAGTCCGATCCCTGGGAGGATGATTTGAAGCAGATCAGGAGGACCTGAACATTTTTGCTCAAAAATCAAGAGGTAGGCTCTTGTAGGAAACCTTGGCTAACATAATGAAAATGTTATACTTAGAAGGGTGGAGGCAGATGTCTTTTAAAAAATAAATTGGGACTGGGGCTAGAAAGATTTTTAAAAGAGCCATTTCATTCCCTTATCTTCATTTGCATGTATCTAGAAGATCCTTATTGAAATATCTAAACATTTTTTCATAAACCTATGGAAAATCTATCTGTATATCCTCTTTAGAGAAGTGTCTATTCAGGTCCTTTGCTCATTGTTTAATTGGGTTGTCTTCCTGGTCTTGAGTCCTATGAGTTCTTTATATATTTTGGAGATTAAACCCTTGTCCAATGTGTCATTAGGATGCACATTATACATGGGTAGTGCTAATTTCCTATCTATATAAATGTTTTAATTATTTTATTTATGCTTATGCATTAATAAAATGTGTAACTCTAGAAAGCAATAACAATATCTGTATGCAAAATAATACACTGTAATATGATAATTGATTTTGACTTTAAATATCAATCAAAATTGAATTAAAAATTAAAACAAAACTTTTTTTCCTTAAAGTTTGGGACAAAAATGTGGGTGCACATTAAAAATGACAAAATAT